>ML816846.1:0-16244 GCA_009831015.1 Picea engelmannii
AATATGTGGATTCATCACTTTAACTTCTCCTTCATTCTTGAAATAAACTTCCCCTTCATCAAATATCACATCTCTACTAACATAAAGCTTATTGGTAAGTGGATCATGACATCTATAAGCCTTACTTTCTTCTGAATATCCAATGAAAACACATCTTACAAATTTTCCATCTAACTTCTGCCTTTGTTGACTAGGAATATAAACAAAGCATGTAGACCCAAATATTTTAAAATGAGAAACATTAGGCTTTCTATAAAACCGAGCTTCATAAGGAGTAGAATCTTTTACCATCTTTGTATAACTTCTGTTGAGAATATATATGGTTGAATGGACTGCATCTACCCAATACATGTTTGGCAAACACTTTTCTCTCAACATACATATGGCCATTTCTACCACTGTTATGTTTTTCCTCTCTGCTACTCCATTTTGTTGAGTGTAAGCAATAGTTAACTCCTTCTTAATTCCATGAGAGCTGCAAAATTCCTTAAATTCATTGGAGGTGAACTCTCCACCTCGATCAGTGCTCAATACTTTCAAATAATATCCTGATTCCTTCTCAACACGAGTTTTAAACTTTTGAAAACAACTAAAAGATTGAGATTTCTAACTTATGAAATAAACCCAAGACATTCTTGAATAATCATCTACAAATAGAAGAAAATACTTTTTGTTTCCAAGTGACAAGGTTTGCATAGGGCCACAAATATCTGAATGTACTAAATCCAATGGCTCACATGATCTAAACTTGTAATGAGGAAAATTTTCTCTTTGTTGCTTATGTATGGCACAACCTTCACATATCTTATTATTGGACTCTGTGGAAGAATGAAAACCTCTTACTAAATTCTTCTTTTGCATAAGGGATAGAGATCCAAAATTAAGGTGTCCAAACCTTTTGTGCCAAAGCCAAGAATCATTGACTAAGGCCTTCAAACAAACTACATTTGATTCAATTATTAACAAAAACATCCTATTATCAGTCATGAGAACTTCAACAACAAGGGCATTGTATTAAAAAATCTTATTGTACTTTCCTTCAAAAACAGTCTTGTAATTGTTAGAATTCAGTTTCCCTGCATTAATCAAGTTGTACCTTAAGTTTGGAACAAACAAGGTATCTTGAACATACATAATTTTTCCATTCTTAACTCGTATGGAAATAGTACCTTTTCCCATTACATCTCATTCATTATCATTGCCAAAACTAAATGTTCCTTTCACATTCTCATCTAGCTTCACAAACAGTTTTTTATTTCCAGTCGTATGATTTGAACAACCACTGTCCAAATACCATGTAAAATCATCACAAGCTTCAAGTTTGTTGCATGTGAGAAATAAGGTTTGAGAATTTTCACCTTCTTCCTTGATGAAATTTGAATGAGAGGTATCTCTTTTCTTTTGAAAGCAATGACTTTCAAGGTGGCCATCTTTATTACAATAGGTGCAATGAAAATGACCTCTGCCAGAACTGTTGCTTCTTCTTCTACCTCTGCCACCTCTACCTCTGACTCTTCCATGACCTCTACCTCCTCTGAATGATGTTGAAGAAAAATCATTTCTAACAGTGGATGATTTTTTCTTCTTATCATCTGCTACCTTCAACTTGCTTTGGAAAGCTTGATCCAAAAGTTTCTCATTCTTTTTCAACCTATCTTCATGTACTTCAAAGCTTCCAAACAGATCAACAAGAGTTAGTTGTGTTAAATCCCTTGATTCTTCTATAGCAATAGTGACATGATCAAACTTCTTAGGAAGACTTCTTAACACTTTTTCTACAATCCTTCTATCTTCAAGAGTTTCACAATGAGCATGAATAGCATTAACAATATTTTGAACTCTAGTAATAAAACATTCAACATTTTCATTTTCTTTCATAGAAAAAGACTCAAAATATCTTTTTAGCATTTGAAGTTTGACAACTTTTACCTTTAAAGAGCCCTTATATACCTTCTCCAAGGTTTCCCAAGCATCATGGTACATTCCACATTCTGCAATCTTTGGAAAATTTGAAATATCAACTCCTTTTTGAAGAATAAACAGAGCCTTAGCATCCATTTTCTTACTCTCCTTCAATTCTATCTTCTGATCAACTAATAATGCATTATAAGCATCTTGATCAGCTGGCTCTGTGTACCCTGCAAAAGCAAGCATCCATAAATCTTGTTAGATGAGTAAAGTTCTCATCTTCACACTCCAATACTCATAATTTTCCCCACAGAAAATAGGAATCTAGTACTGGACTGAAGTGTTATTTTGGGCCATTGTCTCCTTCTTCTGGATGCAAACAACCACAAACCAATGCTCTGATACCAAATGAAGAATCTTAAAATCTGTTTGAAAAAAAATGATCAGTGATTATCAGCTATGACTTATGAGAAACAAAAAAAAACTCAGATATCATATTCAATAAATCATTGTCATAATCCTTTATTCCAAATAGTAAAAAAAGTGCAAAGTACCTCTATTGCAAAACAGTAAAAAAATAGAGTATCTTTGTTTTCACACAGAAAATTTCAAACTAGAATCTCTGTTAGAGTGCACAAGTAACAAAGCTTTATCACTAACAATACTCACTAAAACACCTTACCCTAAACAAGAAATTACATTCTCTATAAATAGAGTTTGATGGGCTTAAATTCAGCGAGAGAAACATGACCATTTCAAAACAACAAATGGCATAAACGGTTATTCGAAAAAGAAGCCCAACTTATTAGCTCCAACTATCACACACGCCTAAAACTCAAGCATTAGTTCCTTCATTCTTAAAATCTTCTAGTTTTCCATCCAAACCGGTTGGATATGTACCCAGATCCAATGGTGTTTTTGTAACCATTTCCTCCACCCATTGCACTACCCTATCCAAGAGCACGCCTTCGTCTCTAGTTATTTAAAGCAAACCAAATCGAACATGAGTACGAAACCCTTTGCTGGACCGAGAAAAACGAAGCGCAGTATGTAGGTCAAAGTGGAAGCCATGTATCACTTTTCATCATAGAACAGAAAAGAAAAATAAAACTTTGATATAAAAGCCAAATTGGAAAAGAAAAAAAAAATTAACCGCCGCTCTTTTAAGGACTGAGTGATTACCATTTATTTTTATTCTTATAAAATTTATAATCGTTATTTGTAATTAAAAAGATCCAGAGGTTTCAGACGATATTTTATCGATACAATTAAGCTGATATGGACAATTACAGTTAGAATTCTAACCCATTACACTCCTTCAACTCGAAACCGCTTTCATTTGAAACGTGAGAGTGTTCTTTTCTCCATTCTTTGATTATTTTTGGGTCGTGTATCCTTTTCTTTTCATGAATTCGCAAAGCTTCGGCATAAACTCTAACTCTATCTGTGTCGCTTGTCCGTCGAAGGTCTGCAGGATCAACATGGTAAAAAACTGGAAGAATGGGAACCCGTGACTTCAACACGAGGACAAGTTCATCCAGACACCATACTGACTGTGCATATGTTTGAGAAAAAATGGCTATATGAACGGAGGCGGTTGCAATATCTCCTTATAAATTCTCTCCCGCCTGCATTTCTTCCTTGTCCAGAAATACTTTGAATCCTTGGGAATCAAGGCGACAGTAGAGATGAATGGCCAAGGTTTTTTTAACATCGGGTCCACGATGATTTAGGAAAACATCATATTTGTTTTTGTAACTGGTGTTGGGAGGTGCAACGATCGAGGTAGCCATTATTGACAAGATAAATGCAGAGAGACAGATTGGGAAGGGTAATGTATTTCAGTTTTGCTTTGATGCAGAGGCCGCAGATGTACGCTGTGCAAAAGGGTGGTGATCAATAACCAGCCTGTTGCCCAGGCTTTAATGATGTGGCAGGTGAAATATATATATCGTCGGATATATTTTGATATATATACCAAGACAATTTGATGGTATATATACCAGCAGTCACAACATTAAAGTTTCTGCAGAAGGCTGCTCATTGATCGCCCAAAAAGATTGCCTCGCAAGCAAGTAGTATGTCTCCTAGTGGATAGATTAATCAACACGCACTGGTGTCCAACATGACAAGACAGGGTGCATTTTCATATGTCCTATTTTTTTATTATCACTTGTGACTACAACGTACTTTTGCATTTTACTAGAAAGTTTTTACTAGGGAATCGGGATATTATGATGTTGTTTAAACGTTTTATTTTTTGGGTTTTTTTGTTGGAATTTGGTGATATAAATTTGGACAAAATCACTATTTTTTATTGTTTAAATTGTATTTCTAAATGAATTTAAAAAACTTCAGAGTCACTTGGATTATACAAACTTAACCATTCAAATCTACAGATCCAACCATTTCTCACCAAATTTAGAACAAAATTAAACAAAAAAAATCATCAAAAAACTGCCAAAAGATAAAACATTTAGACTACTCATTTTTGTTATTACGTTTCACTGACGATAAGTCTTTCTTATTAATTATGCCTTTTAATGTGCACGATAAAGTTGAAGTTGGCAGAGTTATAATGGAAAAGGAGGAAAAGATCCCACTTGCAACCAAAGAAAAACTTGGATATTGGCAGGATAATGAATTTCACAATGATAATGAGAGGAAATTGTTCCTGTGGATCATGTTCTCAATGGGTGTCAAAGATAGAGTCATTATTCTCCTATTTTTTTAATAAGCATTGACAAATATTTGTACATTATGCTCTTTTTTTTTCGTCTTTTTTCATAATTTCATGAAATTGAGGAAGGTTAATACATCACAAAAGTATTCACCCATGAAAATCTCATTAAAAACTAGATGGGAACTAAACCCCAACCAAATATTAACCAATTAACTTAAGAAAAACAAAAAGAATTTTGACCATAAAATCATCACTTTATCTTATTTTAAACTTATAAAAAATTAATATAAAAATCTTTAAAAAAAATTTATAATTAGATATATAATAGTAACTTTCATATTCAACCCATAAAATATCTTATAAATATATTTACCCCTAAAATGAATTGTGAATGAAATCGCATGATGCATTTTAAAAGTAAGGTGATTGTGTCATAGGTTGGTGACCAATGAATGGTTTTATGTTGCTTTGGGAAGATATTAAACAACATATTTACATATTTAGTATCCCTCTAATAGAAATCTTCGAACTTAAAGAACATTTGATATGTGGATATTAATACACGGTAATGTGTTCAAAAGCATGGTTTGATAAGGTTTTAGTATAGCTAAATTAACAATCAAAAAACATCTCATTGGATAACTAAACATTCGAGAGTGGATCCCTATAGTTTTTGTTATTCCATATTCTAAGTGGGCTTATTTGTAAACCGAGGTTTTAGTATAGCTAAATCAACAATTAAAAAACATCTCATTGGATAACTATACATTCGAGAGTGGATCCCTATATGTCTTTGTTATTCCATATTCTAAGTGGGCGTATTTGTAAACCACGGAGGGTTGGGAAAGAATTGAGGGTTAAAGGGAAATGATTAAGTGGACTTGTTTTGCATCATTGATTGTTAATGATCAAATTTGAAAGGCTATTTTTAATTTCAAGTTGAAGGGTATATATTCATTCAACCTTTCTATGATGAAAAGTTGAAAAAGTAATTGTACTTCAAATGATAAGAGTAACTCAGATACACACTTAATAAAATATTGTCTTTCCATTTATTTAAGATGTTAAAATTTACGGAACAACCAAATAAATAAGTTGAAATTTTAATTAAAAAACAATAACAAGCATACTTTGTAGTTTTAAATACAACTTTTTGATGGGTTATATATACATTAATAATAATAAAAATTCATAAACATTGAGACATGTTTTCTTTGAAGGTATTTCAAAGTGTTAAAAATGCAATATGAAACTTTAGACACAATCACAAATTCAAACATTTTTGTGGACATTGATATACTAAAGGATGTAATTTATGTATCCACATAATGCATGAGCATTGTATCTTATATTCCTATTTTGAGAATCCTCCAATAATGCTTAACCATATGAGTCATGTTCATTTTAGATCTCATTAGAAAAGAAGAAATTGTAATAGATCTTGAGGCCTTTGTTGAAGGGTGATAATTCTATCAAAATATTATAAAAGAAATGAATAGACCCTACTTGATGTAACACACCCGACCCTCTAAATCTTACTTAGGTTGCTAGGATGCCAAAATTTTCTCTTCATCAACTCGGTTCTTCTCTGGCATTGCAACCCATAAATGGATTGCACTCATTGAGATATTTCCAATGACTATAATCATGCCCAAATCCGAGCTCTTTATCGAAAGTTATATCATCTCGAAGTTTTATGGCTTCCATTTATGAAATGCAACTTACTGCCACATGGCATCCACATGACTACTTGACACTTGCGTCATCCGAGGTGGCACTGATGTAGCACCCGCTACTTGGCTCATCGACTCAACGATTCCAATCTCTCGGGACCCTTCTTCATTGTCGTTGGGGTTCACTCTCCTTCACGGAGACATAAGTCACCCCATCCTCAAGCTCCAATGACAAACTCTGATGAGTCCAGTCTCCAGATCCGATGGCTCTCAGACCCTGACACCCAACGACTCTAATTGCATCAGTTCCTTTAACTCGCATGACGATTACCGCATGTCCTTTGAAAATCTTCTAAGGTGATCAGATGGGACCTATGACAATACACGGTTGATATTCCATCTCACTCGTTCACTGATCAACAACTTTTTTAGCCTTGTAAAGTTCTTCATCGTTGTCGTTGAAGTGCACTCACTTCAACTTCGATGTCTACTCTTGACCGTCTAGTCATGACGATCACTTCAGCTAGATCCAACGGTGATTATAACACCCCCATCAATGATAAAGATCTAATCTTTGTGTTCTATCTGTGTGATGGCTAGCATTCTTGACCCCCCTCCTCATGGCAGGTCCAACTAAGATCCAATGGTTGTGATCATCTTGAACCTCTATCGACAGATCGATGAATCCCATGCTATTTTGTAGTCATCGACTCATTAGTACAATGCTCTCCTCAATATTGTTGACTACTCTTCTTCCGACGAAACTTAGTTCGACGTCAATGGCCAAGACTCTTTCCTTCTAGCCTCCGTCAAACCAACGACATCTATACTCTCGGGTTTTCTTTGTCAAAAGGATCCTACCCTATTCAATGATGAGGATAAATCCTCTGATAGATATAAGGCCCACTACCCTTTTCATCGTCGAAACTCTTCTCAACCTTGCCTTAGGTCACTTTGGGAAATTCTACTCCCAATGAACGACTGATATTTACCCGCCATGTTATATTCAATGACTAAGGGACATTCCGACTCAAAGCACAGTTTCTCCTTAGAGTGACAGTTTGACTCGGGACTTAGTTAATTTTGGGTTCCAACAGGTCGACCCTCTAAGGTTAGTCAGGTCCTCCAATGTTCATAAACTGCTCTAAGACCCCCAAGGTCTTTCCAACTTCATCGAAAGTGAGGTTCTTGAATATCCTGCAAGCATTCCACTTAAGGATAAGAGGTTCTAATAGGACTTGGGACTTCTTACTTGACCTAGAACTTCATAGAGACTAGGATACTCTCGTAATCTCCCGAACGAAGTTTTTGTCCATATCTTGCAAACTTTCCTCTCAAAGTTGCAAGACTTCCATGGATATACAAAACCACACAATGTTCAGTTGGCTTCATAAATTCAACAAGTTTAACAGTGGAACTAAAAGTTTACATTCTGTTTTACTCAGAGATTTCAATCTATGTGTATCACATATTTTCACATTCATCAATCAAACCATAATCAACATATTTACAATGATGAACACACTTCACATAGATCAAGTTAAACACTTATTTGATCAACATTAGCAACCAACTGACTAAGAAAGGACTCGTATCCTCCCAACATTAGTCCATACTGCAGAGTGCATTCCTAGAAACACCACCCCCATGCCAAGCCATGATATCACAAGGGAATGATTTAGTTGGTATTCAAGTTTAGATGATCCAGGAAGGTTACTCTCCTTCATCCATTGACAACAGTAGAAGTTTCCTCCTTCCCATTGAGCTCAAGGATTCCACATGTTTATTAGGTAGTTTATCAACTGGATTTCCTCTGCACAAGGGATCCCCTTCTTTGCTATACAGTCCCTCGGTGACCTCCCCTTACTAGTGTCAGTTTCTATCCAGTAACTACCAAGTTGCAACACTTTATCACTTTAGTCTAGATCTAGGTATTCTCTGTTGCAGGGTGATCATCATTACATTGGATGATCTTCCTATTTTCTTCAAGGAAAACTCTTCACTTTCTTCTTCTCTTCGAGCTGTGCTAATGAACATCTATGTACATTGCACCCTTATCCTATGAGCTAGTCGCTCCCCTACTCTTCCTCAAAGTATTTTCTTTTATGCATTGTGTGTTCTCTCTCTTTTCTACCACACTTGGTCACTGATTATTCTCTTTGCGTGTCTCTCCTACATCTTCCTCCTGATACCACTCTTCTGGTGATGTTTTTCACCTTTTGTCTTTTCCTCCTCCAATCCTTGGGATTCCCGTGGATTTTGTCAAATGCGACATGTTGTTTGAATACTGAATCCCTGAAGGGGAAAATCCATGGATTCCTTGTTTGTTAGTTTATTTAGTTGACCTTTTTCCTTCTTCAAGAGACCAAAACTGTTAGCAGTTATTAATTGCTTCAACCACCGATCTGACTTCCATTACTGGTCACAGGGCTCCATACTGATCAGGGTACGCTCGTAGTTGTGAGTTTATGTTTTTCAAGTATAAGTTGGATTGTTAAACAAACTTCCTATTTTCTTCACTAAAACATCTCAACTCCACCTCACCTGTCCACTTCATCAATTCCACATGTGATATAATGGCTAGTACTCTCAAGGATTTTCCATTTCCCAGTCAGTTTTATGGGGTTTTCATTAATCAAAACATGATTACAAGCTTCATAAACATAATCATATGAAGTCTTAAGCATAATTACAGTTATGGGGGAAAACAAGGTATTGCATTCCCCTCCCCTTTAAAGAAACATCGTCCTCAATGTTTAAAACACCATGTACATATAATCATACATAAAACAAAAATAGTTATGTTATTCTCATGGAATCTTCTATCTCTCATGTAGCCTCATCTGTTCCAAAATTATTTCATTTCACCTTGGCCTGGACGATGACTCGGTTCCAGAGCATTGTTTCTCTAGACCTATCCAGGATGTGTTGTGGTTCAAGCTGGAACTCTCCCTTTGGTTCCACCTGTATCACTATCCATTCAATAACATGATTAGAGTCATTAACATTTTTATTTAACAAATACACATGGAACACATTACGAGCTCTAACATTGGGTGGTAACACAAGTTTGTATGCCACTGGTCCCACTATTTCCAGACCTTCAAATGGTCCATAATAGCAGGGTGCCAATTTATCACATGTTCGCATCAAGGAACTTCTCTTGGGTTTTACCCTGAGGTATACATGATCTCCCACCCTGAACTCTTTATGAGTTCTCTCACTATCTGCATAGCTCTTTTGTCTATCCTAGGCTACTTTCAAATTGTAATATACCTGTTATATTACATTTCTTATTATTTAATAATATGTTATAGGTTTGTTATTATGTAAATAGACATTATAATGTAAATGATAAGTCGTGACCTTTTGAAAGAACATGACTTATCATTCCCCACATGTATTTATATACATGTATTGTATTTCATATGATATCAAGTAAATATGTAAAATGAATAGTAAATAAATATTATTTATTGTGGAAATATGGAATTATGTTTTGTATTCATGATGTTCTCATGAAGTGGACCACCAGATCCACTTCATTTGGTATCATGGCAAGTCTCGATCCAGATTTTGGCCAACCCCATTGTTTCAGAGTTTCTATAAGAAATCCAGGTCTTTTACCACATTAGGGCATTTTGTCATTAAAAAAAAAATCTTCGGAAACTACCATTGAAGGAATAATACTTCCGCTGGAAGAAAAGAAAATTAGAAGAAGTTAGTACCAAATATCAAGAAGAGTAAATTTGTATTTTATTGTTGGTGGTTTACAGGCCCATTGTTTTAGTAAACCATTGGCCCATGGTATTTCCCTACCATATTAAAAAAAAATACAGTGTTAATTTTTTACAACTTTTTTACACTTGGGGTTGAAGCCAAAATAAAAAGTCAATAAACTAAGTCTTTTGGAGTAATATTAATTCAACCAAAGTCAAAAGATATTTTAGCAAAGTGATAAGGGGCCCAATTAACTTGTGTAAATGATATTTATAAAGGAAAAATAAGAAAAGAGTGTATTAAAAGAAAAAGACAACTTTTCATAAATTAGAAAGTTATTTAAATAAAAAGTGATAAGGTTTAAAAGATAAAGGGAATAATTAAAGTTGTTTGATGCCTTTTATAAAATTGGAAGGAAACCGAAGTAATATTCAAGTTATTCAAAGGAGGAATATATATATTTATAAAGGAGACATATATTGAATAATCAAAAAAAAAAAAACGTGAATAATGAATTCAATATATAAATCTAAATTTTGGACTAAATGTCTTTTTTGTGAAATGGAGTTTGAGTATATCACAATTTTTAAAAATCACAATCACTTTTTTCCAATTTGTGGGAAATCATTTATTATGGAACAATATCAACTTATCTTAGAAAGGAAATCACTATTATTAAAAGCCGAACTAGGAAATTATAAGACTTCGATATCAAATTACAGTTGGAAATTGAGAAAGAGAAATATTTTAATGGGTAAACAAAGAAACATAATATTTACTTCGAAGAGTGAAATCGAGAATTAATCGCACAAATTGAAAAACTAAAAACCAAAAAAAAAAAATGGACAAAGACTTACTAGATCGAGATGAAGAAATATCACGATTAAAAAATCATAATCAAAATTTACTAATAAGAATCAGGAAGTCAAAAGACAAGAAACAAGAGAAGAAAAATTCATAACAAGAAAATCAAGGTCTCAAATAGAAATTAACCAAAAAAGAGGAAGAAAGCTCCCACCTAAGGAACCTTAATTAAAAATTGATTGAATAAATTAACAAGATGAAAGATGAAAAGCTAAAGAAAGATATTATAAGTGAAGTCGAAAAATCAGATAATGAGGAAGAACTTTTACGCCTGAAGGTTCATAATCGAATTTTAGTCACACAAATTAAAAAGTTAAAGAGTGATAAGAAGTCGCTGCAAAATGAGTTAGATCAACTTATCAACAAAGAATCATTGGTTTATAAAGAGACAATGATTGAACCTATGGAACTAGAGAATTCTTCAAATGTAAACAACCTAATTATGGATAAAGGAATTAATACAAACCCAATCAACCTTACGACTCAAAAGGATGCAAATCCTACTAATATAAAGAGGTCTTCAAATGTCGAAGTACAAACAATCCACAAGTGCAAATAAGACTCAATTCCAAAAGTTAATCAAGAAAAAGATACAAGCATAAGAAGTGAAGATCAAGCTACAAGGATGCCTTATCGAAATCCAGATCACAAAAGTCTATACTTCAACCAATAAATGTATCAACAAAAACAAAATGATCGATATTCTGAAGAATATTACTTCCACTGCAAGTGGTTCTCAAAGTAGAAGCTATCAGGGGAGTCGAAATACATCAGTTTTTTTCCAAGAACCCTATAAATGCATAGTTTCGGAGAAGATCGAATTAGGGTGGGAAGACTCCTTTACAATTTGACAGTTCTACTCAACGCTTAAAGAATTCTATCGTCTTAGGTCCTCAATGATCATTGACTGAAGAATGAATAATCAAGATACAATATTACAAGCCAAAGCAAGAGATAAGTCTTTTATAACTATGCTTTGAGGACAAAGCATTTTTAAGGATCTAGTATATTACATTTCTTATTATTTAATAATATGTTATAGGTTTGTTATTATGTAAATAGGCATTATAATGTAAATGATAAGTCATGACATTTGGAAAGAACATGACTTATCATTCCCCACGTGTATTTATATACACCTATTGTATTTGATATGATGCCAAGTAAATATGTAAAATGAATAGTAAATAAATATTATTTATTATGGAAATATGGAATAATGTTTTGTATTCATGATGTTCTCATGAAGTAAACCTGGTGGTCCACGTCATGAGAACATCATGAATACAAAACATTATTCCAAATTTCCATAATAAATAATATTTATTTACTATTCATTTTACATATTTACTTGACATCATATGAAATACAATGCGTGTATATAAATACACGTGGGGAATGATAAGTCATTTTCTTTCCAAAGGTCATGACTTATCATTTATGTTATAATTCCTATTTACATAATAAAAAACCTATAACATATATTAAATAATAAGAAATGTAATATATTAGGTATATTACACAAATTATGTCTTACCTTACTCATTGCATGTTCCATTTCCTTCAACAATTCTGGTCCAAGTGTGATCCTATCCACTGGACTGTCCCGAATAATTGGAACTCTACATTTTTTGTCGTATAGAACCTCAAATGATCTCATCTTCAATTATTCCTAATAGCCATTATTGTAGGAGAACTCTACCAGGGGTAGATATTCTTCCCACTATTTGGGATGATGAATAACATGCATCCTCGACATGTCCTCTAGCACTATGTTCACTCTTTCAGTTTGACCATTTGTTTGAGGATGGTAGGTCTTGTTAAATTCCAACCTTGTTCCCAAGCCTGGAAACAAGATTTTCCAAAAGCTTGAGGTGAACTTAACATCCATGTTCGAGATTATGGTCTTGGGAAAATCATGCAATCTGAAAATTTCTTTTATAAAAACATTAGAAACATCTATGGCCTTAAAAGTAGACTTAATAGGGACAAAATGTGTTTCCTTTCTTAGCTTATCTACTTAGACTATGATTGTGTCATGTTTCTTCACTGTCTTTGGTAGACCAATATTAAAATCCATGGAGATTGTCTCTCATTTCCACTCTGAAATTTGCAAAGGCTGCAATAGACCCGCAGGGTGCTTGTGCTCAACCTTCACTTGTTGGCACTATAAAAATTTAGCAATGTACTAAAAAATGTCCTACTTCATTCTAGGCCAATAATACAACTGCCTTATTGTTGTTACCATGTTTTGATAACCAGGGTGACCCACATAATGTCTCCTATAAATTCATTCATAATTAGATGTCTCAACTCTATTGAATTAGGCACATACAACCTATTGTTATACAACAACATATTATCAGCCTCAAGTTGATATCCTTCATATTTGTTCTCTCTGGGTTCTTATTGTAACCATCCTTTTACCTGGTTGAAGAACTCATCTTCTTGCAAGAGGGTTTTAATCCTTTGCTTGATGTCAAATTCTCCTATGCTTTTTGCTGCTAATTGTATAGCCTATACATTCTAGTTGAGTGCATCTGCCACTTTATTCTCTTTCCCTTTAATATGTTTGATTCCAAAATCAAACTCGCTAATCAACATCGTCCATCTATCTTGTCTAGAATTCAACCTTGGTTGGTCGAACAAATAATCTGCTCCATAGTGGTCCATCATCAAGACAAACCTTATTCCTAGTAGGTAATGTCTCCACATCTTCAATGCATGCACAATTGATGCATGCTCTAGATCGTGAGTGACATACTTTTTCACATGTTCATTTATCTTTCTTGACTCATAACATATCACTTGTCCTTCTTTCATGAGCACTCCATCGAGTTCTACTTTGGAAACATAAGTGCAAACCAAGAAATCCTTTTGAGGGTCTATGATATTCAAAATAGGGGCATTGGTCAAGAGATGCTTCAGTTGCTGGAAGTTATCTTCAAACTCTAGTGACCATACAAATTTCTTCCTCTTTCTTTGTAATAAGGTAATGGGATTACCTATATTGGAAAATATCCTTATAAACCTTTTGTAATACCCTTCTAATCCCATGAAGGATCTCACTTCTATTACATTCTTGGGGGTAGACCAATCCATGATTGCCTTGATATTTTCAGGATCTATTGCCACTCCCTTTGTTGATATTATGTGGCCTAAATATTGGATTTCCTTTTGAAAGAAATCACACTTGTTGAACTTAGAATAGAGTCGGTGTTCTCTCAACGTTTGTAACACCACCCGAAGATGTTCTTCATGCTCTTCTTTAGTCTGGGAATAAACCAAAATATTGTCCACAAATACTAGGACAAACCTGTCTAGATATTTACTAAGAACACTATGCATTAAACACTTGAATGTGGTTGGTGCATTTATAAGCCCAAATCTCACCACTATGAGCTCACAGTTCCCATACCTTGTCCTATAGGTTGTCGTGTTGATGTCCTCATCCGTAATCCTAATTTGGTGGTATCCATACCTTAAGTCAATCTTCGAAAAGACTACAGCTCCTTTGAGCTGATCAAAGAGATCATCAATCATGGGTAAAGGATACTTGTTCTTGATGGTCATCTTGTTCAAATTCCTGTATTCAATAAACAATCTCAAGGTTCCATCTTTTTTTTTTACAAACAAGGTTGGTGCTCCCCATGGGAACACACTTGGCCTGATGTACCCTTTATCCAACATTTCTTTCAATTGTACCTTTATCTCTACCAACTCTGGTGTACTCATTCTATAGGGTACTTTTGATGTCGGTACTTCTCTAGGTATAATATCTATTTTAAAATCAATATCTCTTTTTGGAGGTAGTCCAGGTACCTCTTCTGAAAATACATCATTAAATTCCCACAACACAGGGTGATCTTCATCCTTCAACTCCTTTCCTTCTGTCGAGTTAAGAACTTGTATAGCATACAAGGGACACCCTTTCCGACTTAACTTTTTAAGTTGTACAGTCGATGTTTTCCTAATCAAAACAGGATTTTGAATGACTTGAAAAACCCTTGCATTGCCTTCTTCATCTTCACATTCTAAAGTTTTCTCATAGCAATTCAACTTGACCTCATGGGAAGCTAACCAATCCATGCCTAACAACATGTCATATGATCCTAAAGGTAGGATATTCAAGGCTGCTTGAGTACACAGTCCACTTATCTCAAATGGACAAACTTCTGGGACCTCGACCACTTTTCTCTTAGTTCCTATGGCTAATTGAACTAACCATGATTTTACATGTTTCTTCCTCTGTAGGGAACATGCTTCAACAACTTGAGGTGAAATATAACTAAGTCTAGATCCAGGGTCAATTAAAATAGAATCAGGTTGCTTGGAAATTATACCTTCTATATCCACTACAGAAGCTTGGTGGTTTGCTTGTTGATTTTGCACAATTGCATATATCCTTGGTGCACTTCTGGCCACATCATTAACTATAGCTATTTCTTGTACATGATACACCTTCTTGTTGTCATGCTATTTGTGAGGACAATCCCTCAACATGTGTAGTTCTCCACAACCCCAACATTGTAGATGTCCTTTCTTTGGTTCCTGTACTCTTTCTCTTCCTTGCTCTGTTGGTTTATTTCCACTTTGAGATAGAAAATTATGTTGGTGCACACTTCTGCTTGGTTGAACAAACTATGCATCCTTCTTTAAATTCTTATATGGAAAGTAATTGAATCCCTTCTTCTGGAACCCACTCTTATCCTTTCTTTTCCAATCCTTAGAAGGCTCTTTCTTGTTCTTAGACTGATCATAACAACACCTGGCCTTCCTTATAGTGTCCTCCAATGTATTTGGCTTATCAAATTCAATTATGTCATGATAGAACCGTCGAAATCCACTGAGAAAATGATGCACTCTTGCATTCTCATATTTGAGGTAAGGAATGTACCTTAGTAGTTCCATGAATCTTTTAGCATATGCATCCATAGTAAGTTGACCCAACTTATGGTCATGGAATTCCTTGATATTTTCATCGAAGCACTTCTCTGATAAGTATTCCTTTTTGAAGTACTTCTCAAACCACTTCCAAGTCAGATTTCTTTCCTTCAGTCCTATGATTTCCTTGAGGTCCTTCCACCAAATGGAGGCTCCTCCATTCAGATTGAAAATGGAAATCCTTGCCTTGGTATTCTCAGAGTAATTGTGTACCCGAAAGTACTTATTCAGACCAAATAACCATGCCTTGGATTCTTCTCCTTTCTTAATCTCTTCGTCAAAGGTATGCGACTTACCCTTCTTGAATTCTTCAGTCAGATAATTTTGAGAATGCCTTATTTTCTTCTTCTTAGGGACACCAGGGATAATTTTAAGGATGGAAATTTATTTTATAATGTAGAAACCTTGGCGAATATTACTAGTCCTTAAAATGCCAACTATAAATGTTTGGC
>ML816846.1:16344-102859 GCA_009831015.1 Picea engelmannii
TTCTTATTTTTCCTTTATAAATATCATTTACACAAGTTAATTGGGCCCCTTATCACTTTGCTAAAATATCTTTTGACTTTGGTTGAATTAATATTACTCCAAAAGACTTAGTTTATTGACTTTTTATTTTGGCTTCAACCCCAAGTGTAAAAAAGTTGTAAAAAATTAACACTGTATTTTTTTTTAATATGGTAGGGAAATACCATGGGCCAATGGTTTACTAAAACAATGGGCCTGTAAACCACCAACAATAAAATACAAATTTACTCTTCTTGATATTTGGTACTAACTTCTTCTAATTTTCTTTTCTTCCAGCGGAAGTATTATTCCTTCAATGGTAGTTTCCGAAGATTTTTTTTTTAATGACAAAATGCCCTAATGTGGTAAAAGACCTGGATTTCTTATAGAAACTCTGAAACAATGGGGTTGGCCAAAATCTGGATCGAGACTTGCCATGATACCAAATGAAGTGGATCTGGTGGTCCACTTCATGAGAACATCATGAATACAAAACATAATTCCATATTTCCACAATAAATAATATTTATTTACTATTCATTTTACATATTTACTTGATATCATATGAAATACAATACATGTATATAAATACATGTGGGGAATGATAAGTCATGTTCTTTCAAAAGGTCACGACTTATCATTTACATTATAATGTCTATTTACATAATAACAAACCTATAACATATTATTAAATAATAAGAAATGTAATATAACAGGTATATTACAATTTGAAAGTAGCCTAGGATAGACAAAAGAGCTATGCAGATAGTGAGAGAACTCATAAAGAGTTCAGGGTGGGAGATCATGTATACCTCAGGGTAAAACCCAAGAGAAGTTCCTTGATGCGAACATGTGATAAATTGGCACCCTGCTATTATGGACCATTTGAAGGTCTGGAAATAGTGGGACCAGTGGCATACAAACTTGTGTTACCACCCAATGTTAGAGCTCGTAATGTGTTCCATGTGTATTTGTTAAATAAAAATGTTAATGACTCTAATCATGTTATTGAATGGATAGTGATACAGGTGGAACCAAAGGGAGAGTTCCAGCTTGAACCACAACACATCCTGGATAGGTCTAGAGAAACAATGCTCTGGAACCGAGTCATCGTCCAGGCCAAGGTGAAATGAAATAATTTTGGAACAGATGAGGCTACATGAGAGATAGAAGATTCCATGAGAATAACATAACTATTTTTGTTTTATGTATGATTATATGTACATGGTGTTTTAAACATTGAGGACGATGTTTCTTTAAAGGGGAGGGGAATGCAATACCTTGTTTTCCCCCATAACTGTAATTATGCTTAAGACTTCATATGATTATGTTTATGAAGCTTGTAATCATGTTTTGATTAATGAAAACCCCATAAAACTGACTGGGAAATGGAAAATCCTTGAGAGTACTAGCCATTATATCACATGTGGAATTGATGAAGTGGACAGGTGAGGTGGAGTTGAGATGTTTTAGTGAAGAAAATAGGAAGTTTGTTTAACAATCCAACTTATACTTGAAAAACATAAACTCACAACTACGAGCGTACCCTGATCAGTATGGAGCCCTGTGACCAGTAATGGAAGTCAGATCGGTGGTTGAAGCAATTAATAACTGCTAACAGTTTTGGTCTCTTGAAGAAGGAAAAAGGTCAACTAAATAAACTAACAAACAAGGAATCCATGGATTTTCCCCTTCAGGGATTCAGTATTCAAACAACATGTCGCATTTGACAAAATCCACGGGAATCCCAAGGATTGGAGGAGGAAAAGACAAAAGGTGAAAAACATCACCAGAAGAGTGGTATCAGGAGGAAGATGTAGGAGAGACACGCAAAGAGAATAATCAGTGACCAAGTGTGGTAGAAAAGAGAGAGAACACACAATGCATAAAAGAAAATACTTTGAGGAAGAGTAGGGGAGCGACTAGCTCATAGGATAAGGGTGCAATGTACATAGATGTTCATTAGCACAGCTCGAAGAGAAGAAGAAAGTGAAGAGTTTTCCTTGAAGAAAATAGGAAGATCATCCAATGTAATGATGATCACCCTGCAACAGAGAATACCTAGATCTAGACTAAAGTGATAAAGTGTTGCAACTTGGTAGTTACTGGATAGAAACTGACACTAGTAAGGGGAGGTCACCGAGGGACTGTATAGCAAAGAAGGGGATCCCTTGTGCAGAGGAAATCCAGTTGATAAACTACCTAATAAACATGTGGAATCCTTGAGCTCAATGGGAAGGAGGAAACTTCTACTGTTGTCAATGGATGAAGGAGAGTAACCTTCCTGGATCATCTAAACTTGAATACCAACTAAATCATTCCCTTGTGATATCATGGCTTGGCATGGGGGTGGTGTTTCTAGGAATGCACTCTGCAGTATGGACTAATGTTGGGAGGATACGAGTCCTTTCTTAGTCAGTTGGTTGCTAATGTTGATCAAATAAGTGTTTAACTTGATCTATGTGAAGTGTGTTCATCATTGTAAATATGTTGATTATGGTTTGATTGATGAATGTGAAAATATGTGATACACATAGATTGAAATCTCTGAGTAAAACAGAATGTAAACTTTTAGTTCCACTGTTAAACTTGTTGAATTTATGAAGCCAACTGAACATTGTGTGGTTTTGTATATCCATGGAAGTCTTGCAACTTTGAGAGGAAAGTTTGCAAGATATGGACAAAAACTTCGTTCGGGAGATTACGAGAGTATCCTAGTCTCTATGAAGTTCTAGGTCAAGTAAGAAGTCCCAAGTCCTATTAGAACCTCTTATCCTTAAGTGGAATGCTTGCAGGATATTCAAGAACCTCACTTTCGATGAAGTTGGAAAGACCTTGGGGGTCTTAGAGCAGTTTATGAACATTGGAGGACCTGACTAACCTTAGAGGGTCGACCTGTTGGAACCCAAAATTAACTAAGTCCCGAGTCAAACTGTCACTCTAAGGAGAAACTGTGCTTTGAGTCGGAATGTCCCTTAGTCATTGAATATAACATGGCGGGTAAATATCAGTCGTTCATTGGGAGTAGAATTTCCCAAAGTGACCTAAGGCAAGGTTGAGAAGAGTTTCGACGATGAAAAGGGTAGTGGGCCTTATATCTATCAGAGGATTTATCCTCATCATTGAATAGGGTAGGATCCTTTTGACAAAGAAAACCCGAGAGTATAGATGTCGTTGGTTTGACGGAGGCTAGAAGGAAAGAGTCTTGGCCATTGACGTCGAACTAAGTTTCGTCGGAAGAAGAGTAGTCAACAATATTGAGGAGAGCATTGTACTAATGAGTCGATGACTACAAAATAGCATGGGATTCATCGATCTGTCGATAGAGGTTCAAGATGATCACAACCATTGGATCTTAGTTGGACCTGCCATGAGGAGGGGGGTCAAGAATGCTAGCCATCACACAGATAGAACACAAAGATTAGATCTTTATCATTGATGGGGGTGTTATAATCACCGTTGGATCTAGCTGAAGTGATCGTCATGACTAGACGGTCAAGAGTAGACATCGAAGTTGAAGTGAGTGCACTTCAACGACAACGATGAAGAACTTTACAAGGCTAAAAAAGTTGTTGATCAGTGAACGAGTGAGATGGAATATCAACCGTGTATTGTCATAGGTCCCATCTGATCACCTTAGAAGATTTTCAAAGGACATGCGGTAATCGTCATGCGAGTTAAAGGAACTGATGCAATTAGAGTCGTTGGGTGTCAGGGTCTGAGAGCCATCGGATCTGGAGACTGGACTCATCAGAGTTTGTCATTGGAGCTTGAGGATGGGGTGACTTATGTCTCCGTGAAGGAGAGTGAACCCCAACGACAATGAAGAAGGGTCCCGAGAGATTGGAATCGTTGAGTCGATGAGCCAAGTAGCGGGTGCTACATCAGTGCCACCTCGGATGACGCAAGTGTCAAGTAGTCATGTGGATGCCATGTGGCAGTAAGTTGCATTTCATAAATGGAAGCCATAAAACTTCGAGATGATATAACTTTCGATAAAGAGCTCGGATTTGGGCATGATTATAGTCATTGGAAATATCTCAATGAGTGCAATCCATTTATGGGTTGCAATGCCAGAGAAGAACCGAGTTGATGAAGAGAAAATTTTGGCATCCTAGCAACCTAAGTAAGATTTAGAGGGTCGGGTGTGTTACATCAAGTAGGGTCTATTCATTTCTTTTATAATATTTTGATAGAATTATCACCCTTCAACAAAGGCCTCAAGATCTATTACAATTTCTTCTTTTCTAATGAGATCTAAAATGAACATGACTCATATGGTTAAGCATTATTGGAGGATTCTCAAAATAGGAATATAAGATACAATGCTCATGCATTATGTGGATACATAAATTACATCCTTTAGTATATCAATGTCCACAAAAATGTTTGAATTTGTGATTGTGTCTAAAGTTTCATATTGCATTTTTAACACTTTGAAATACCTTCAAAGAAAACATGTCTCAATGTTTATGAATTTTTATTATTATTAATGTATATATAACCCATCAAAAAGTTGTATTTAAAACTACAAAGTATGCTTGTTATTGTTTTTTAATTAAAATTTCAACTTATTTATTTGGTTGTTCCGTAAATTTTAACATCTTAAATAAATGGAAAGACAATATTTTATTAAGTGTGTATCTGAGTTACTCTTATCATTTGAAGTACAATTACTTTTTCAACTTTTCATCATAGAAAGGTTGAATGAATATATACCCTTCAACTTGAAATTAAAAATAGCCTTTCAAATTTGATCATTAACAATCAATGATGCAAAACAAGTCCACTTAATCATTTCCCTTTAACCCTCAATTCTTTCCCAACCCTCCGTGGTTTACAAATACGCCCACTTAGAATATGGAATAACAAAGACATATAGGGATCCACTCTCGAATGTATAGTTATCCAATGAGATGTTTTTTAATTGTTGATTTAGCTATACTAAAACCTCGGTTTACAAATAAGCCCACTTAGAATATGGAATAACAAAAACTATAGGGATCCACTCTCGAATGTTTAGTTATCCAATGAGATGTTTTTTGATTGTTAATTTAGCTATACTAAAACCTTATCAAACCATGCTTTTGAACACATTACCGTGTATTAATATCCACATATCAAATGTTCTTTAAGTTCGAAGATTTCTATTAGAGGGATACTAAATATGTAAATATGTTGTTTAATATCTTCCCAAAGCAACATAAAACCATTCATTGGTCACCAACCTATGACACAATCACCTTACTTTTAAAATGCATCATGCGATTTCATTCACAATTCATTTTAGGGGTAAATATATTTATAAGATATTTTATGGGTTGAATATGAAAGTTACTATTATATATCTAATTATAAATTTTTTTTAAAGATTTTTATATTAATTTTTTATAAGTTTAAAATAAGATAAAGTGATGATTTTATGGTCAAAATTCTTTTTGTTTTTCTTAAGTTAATTGGTTAATATTTGGTTGGGGTTTAGTTCCCATCTAGTTTTTAATGAGATTTTCATGGGTGAATACTTTTGTGATGTATTAACCTTCCTCAATTTCATGAAATTATGAAAAAAGACGAAAAAAAAAGAGCATAATGTACAAATATTTGTCAATGCTTATTAAAAAAATAGGAGAATAATGACTCTATCTTTGACACCCATTGAGAACATGATCCACAGGAACAATTTCCTCTCATTATCATTGTGAAATTCATTATCCTGCCAATATCCAAGTTTTTCTTTGGTTGCAAGTGGGATCTTTTCCTCCTTTTCCATTATAACTCTGCCAACTTCAACTTTATCGTGCACATTAAAAGGCATAATTAATAAGAAAGACTTATCGTCAGTGAAACGTAATAACAAAAATGAGTAGTCTAAATGTTTTATCTTTTGGCAGTTTTTTGATGATTTTTTTTGTTTAATTTTGTTCTAAATTTGGTGAGAAATGGTTGGATCTGTAGATTTGAATGGTTAAGTTTGTATAATCCAAGTGACTCTGAAGTTTTTTAAATTCATTTAGAAATACAATTTAAACAATAAAAAATAGTGATTTTGTCCAAATTTATATCACCAAATTCCAACAAAAAAACCCAAAAAATAAAACGTTTAAACAACATCATAATATCCCGATTCCCTAGTAAAAACTTTCTAGTAAAATGCAAAAGTACGTTGTAGTCACAAGTGATAATAAAAAAATAGGACATATGAAAATGCACCCTGTCTTGTCATGTTGGACACCAGTGCGTGTTGATTAATCTATCCACTAGGAGACATACTACTTGCTTGCGAGGCAATCTTTTTGGGCGATCAATGAGCAGCCTTCTGCAGAAACTTTAATGTTGTGACTGCTGGTATATATACCATCAAATTGTCTTGGTATATATATCAAAATATATCCGACGATATATATATTTCACCTGCCACATCATTAAAGCCTGGGCAACAGGCTGGTTATTGATCACCACCCTTTTGCACAGCGTACATCTGCGGCCTCTGCATCAAAGCAAAACTGAAATACATTACCCTTCCCAATCTGTCTCTCTGCATTTATCTTGTCAATAATGGCTACCTCGATCGTTGCACCTCCCAACACCAGTTACAAAAACAAATATGATGTTTTCCTAAATCATCGTGGACCCGATGTTAAAAAAACCTTGGCCATTCATCTCTACTGTCGCCTTGATTCCCAAGGATTCAAAGTATTTCTGGACAAGGAAGAAATGCAGGCGGGAGAGAATTTATAAGGAGATATTGCAACCGCCTCCGTTCATATAGCCATTTTTTCTCAAACATATGCACAGTCAGTATGGTGTCTGGATGAACTTGTCCTCGTGTTGAAGTCACGGGTTCCCATTCTTCCAGTTTTTTACCATGTTGATCCTGCAGACCTTCGACGGACAAGCGACACAGATAGAGTTAGAGTTTATGCCGAAGCTTTGCGAATTCATGAAAAGAAAAGGATACACGACCCAAAAATAATCAAAGAATGGAGAAAAGAACACTCTCACGTTTCAAATGAAAGCGGTTTCGAGTTGAAGGAGTGTAATGGGTTAGAATTCTAACTGTAATTGTCCATATCAGCTTAATTGTATCGATAAAATATCGTCTGAAACCTCTGGATCTTTTTAATTACAAATAACGATTATAAATTTTATAAGAATAAAAATAAATGGTAATCACTCAGTCCTTAAAAGAGCGGCGGTTAATTTTTTTTTTCTTTTCCAATTTGGCTTTTATATCAAAGTTTTATTTTTCTTTTCTGTTCTATGATGAAAAGTGATACATGGCTTCCACTTTGACCTACATACTGCGCTTCGTTTTTCTCGGTCCAGCAAAGGGTTTCGTACTCATGTTCGATTTGGTTTGCTTTAAATAACTAGAGACGAAGGCGTGCTCTTGGATAGGGTAGTGCAATGGGTGGAGGAAATGGTTACAAAAACACCATTGGATCTGGGTACATATCCAACCGGTTTGGATGGAAAACTAGAAGATTTTAAGAATGAAGGAACTAATGCTTGAGTTTTAGGCGTGTGTGATAGTTGGAGCTAATAAGTTGGGCTTCTTTTTCGAATAACCGTTTATGCCATTTGTTGTTTTGAAATGGTCATGTTTCTCTCGCTGAATTTAAGCCCATCAAACTCTATTTATAGAGAATGTAATTTCTTGTTTAGGGTAAGGTGTTTTAGTGAGTATTGTTAGTGATAAAGCTTTGTTACTTGTGCACTCTAACAGAGATTCTAGTTTGAAATTTTCTGTGTGAAAACAAAGATACTCTATTTTTTTACTGTTTTGCAATAGAGGTACTTTGCACTTTTTTTACTATTTGGAATAAAGGATTATGACAATGATTTATTGAATATGATATCTGAGTTTTTTTTTGTTTCTCATAAGTCATAGCTGATAATCACTGATCATTTTTTTTCAAACAGATTTTAAGATTCTTCATTTGGTATCAGAGCATTGGTTTGTGGTTGTTTGCATCCAGAAGAAGGAGACAATGGCCCAAAATAACACTTCAGTCCAGTACTAGATTCCTATTTTCTGTGGGGAAAATTATGAGTATTGGAGTGTGAAGATGAGAACTTTACTCATCTAACAAGATTTATGGATGCTTGCTTTTGCAGGGTACACAGAGCCAGCTGATCAAGATGCTTATAATGCATTATTAGTTGATCAGAAGATAGAATTGAAGGAGAGTAAGAAAATGGATGCTAAGGCTCTGTTTATTCTTCAAAAAGGAGTTGATATTTCAAATTTTCCAAAGATTGCAGAATGTGGAATGTACCATGATGCTTGGGAAACCTTGGAGAAGGTATATAAGGGCTCTTTAAAGGTAAAAGTTGTCAAACTTCAAATGCTAAAAAGATATTTTGAGTCTTTTTCTATGAAAGAAAATGAAAATGTTGAATGTTTTATTACTAGAGTTCAAAATATTGTTAATGCTATTCATGCTCATTGTGAAACTCTTGAAGATAGAAGGATTGTAGAAAAAGTGTTAAGAAGTCTTCCTAAGAAGTTTGATCATGTCACTATTGCTATAGAAGAATCAAGGGATTTAACACAACTAACTCTTGTTGATCTGTTTGGAAGCTTTGAAGTACATGAAGATAGGTTGAAAAAGAATGAGAAACTTTTGGATCAAGCTTTCCAAAGCAAGTTGAAGGTAGCAGATGATAAGAAGAAAAAATCATCCACTGTTAGAAATGATTTTTCTTCAACATCATTCAGAGGAGGTAGAGGTCATGGAAGAGTCAGAGGTAGAGGTGGCAGAGGTAGAAGAAGAAGCAACAGTTCTGGCAGAGGTCATTTTCATTGCACCTATTGTAATAAAGATGGCCACCTTGAAAGTCATTGCTTTCAAAAGAAAAGAGATACCTCTCATTCAAATTTCATCAAGGAAGAAGGTGAAAATTCTCAAACCTTATTTCTCACATGCAACAAACTTGAAGCTTGTGATGATTTTACATGGTATTTGGACAGTGGTTGTTCAAATCATACGACTGGAAATAAAAAACTGTTTGTGAAGCTAGATGAGAATGTGAAAGGAACATTTAGTTTTGGCAATGATAATGAATGAGATGTAATGGGAAAAGGTACTATTTCCATACGAGTTAAGAATGGAAAAATTATGTATGTTCAAGATACCTTGTTTGTTCCAAACTTAAGGTACAACTTGATTAATGCAGGGAAACTGAATTCTAACAATTACAAGACTGTTTTTGAAGGAAAGTACAATAAGATTTTTTAATACAATGCCCTTGTTGTTGAAGTTCTCATGACTGATAATAGGATGTTTTTGTTAATAATTGAATCAAATGTAGTTTGTTTGAAGGCCTTAGTCAATGATTCTTGGCTTTGGCACAAAAGGTTTGGACACCTTAATTTTGGATCTCTATCCCTTATGCAAAAGAAGAATTTAGTAAGAGGTTTTCATTCTTCCACAGAGTCCAATAATAAGATATGTGAAGGTTGTGCCATACATAAGCAACAAAGAGAAAATTTTCCTCATTACAAGTTTAGATCATGTGAGCCATTGGATTTAGTACATTCAGATATTTGTGGCCCTATGCAAACCTTGTCACTTGGAAACAAAAAGTATTTTCTTCTATTTGTAGATGATTATTCAAGAATGTCTTGGGTTTATTTCATAAGTTAGAAATCTCAATCTTTTAGTTGTTTTCAAAAGTTTAAAACTCGTGTTGAGAAGGAATCAGGATATTATTTGAAAGTATTGAGCACTGATCGAGGTGGAGAGTTCACCTCCAATGAATTTAAGGAATTTTGCAGCTCTCATGGAATTAAGAAGGAGTTAACTATTGCTTACACTCAACAAAATGGAGTAGCAGAGAGGAAAAACATAACAGTGGTAGAAATGGCCATATGTATGTTGAGAGAAAAGTGTTTGCCAAACATGTATTGGGTAGATGCAGTCCATTCAACCATATATATTCTCAACAGAAGTTATACAAAGATGGTAAAAGATTCTACTCCTTATGAAGCTCGGTTTTATAGAAAGCCTAATGTTTCTCATTTTAAAATATTTGGGTCTACATGCTTTGTTTATATTCCTAGTCAACAAAGGCAGAAGTTAGATGGAAAATTTGTAAGATGTGTTTTCATTGGATATTCAGAAGAAAGTAAGGCTTATAGATGTCATGATCCACTTACCAATAAGCTTTATGTTAGTAGAGATGTGATATTTGATGAAGGGGAAGTTTATTTCAAGAATGAAGGAGAAGTTAAAGTGATGAATCCACATATTAAAGGCTTAATTTTTTATAATAATGATGAGTCTTTACAGCCCTCTACAACAAGATATATGGGCTCACCTTCATGGAGTTATCCATTGAGGGTATCTTCATCCTCTCCAACAATAAGAACTCATGTTGATAGCCAAGCAATATCTCCATTCAGTCCTCCTAGAAAGAGAAAAAGCTTAAAGGAAATATATGAGACCTCTAGGTATGTTGATCATAATTTTGCTCTTCTTTCTTCTACACATGTTGAACCTTTTAGTTTTAATGAAGCTTGTTCTAATGAGTTATGGATGCAAGCCATGGAAGATGAGATTGCACAAATATAGAAAAATGACACATGGGTGTTAGTTAATCTTCCTCATGGAAAATCCACTACTGGTGTAAAGTGGATTTACAAATTTAAATTTAATATGGATGGCAGCATTTCAAACCATAAAGCACGTTTGGTTGCACAAGGATATGTGCAACAAGAAGGCATTGACTATGATGAGACTTTTGCTCCTGTAGCAAGAATGGAAACAGTAAGGATATTTCTTTCCATTGCATCTCAGTTAAAGTTAATTGTTTATCAAATGGATGTTAAATCTGCTTTCTTAAATGGATATTTGAAGGAAGAAGTTTATGTTGATCAACCTAAGGGTTTCATTATTGACGGTAAAGAATATAAGGTGTATAGGCTTAAGAAGGCACTTTATGGTCTTAAGAAAGTCCCTAGAGTTTAGTACTCTAGAATTGATGACTATCTTCATGATCATGGTTTTGTTAAATGTTCTTTTGAGAGTGTTGTCTACAAAAGGGTTGTTGGGTCAGATTTCATCATCCTTTTCTTATATGTAGATGATTTAATCTTCATTAGCACCTCATTTCCACTTATGGAGGAATTTAAATAGACAATGAAATCGGAATTTGAAATGTTTGATTTGGGAGAAATGCAATATTTCTTGGGAATGCAAATTCAACAAACAACTGAAGGTATATATATTTGTCAAGCTAAATATATTGAAGACATGTTGAAGAGGTTTATCATGAAAAATTGTAAACCTGTGAGCACTCCTCTTGTAGTTGGGAGTAAACTGATGAAAGATGATGAAAGTCCACTTTGTGATGCTACCCTTTATAGATCTCTGATTGGTAGCCTTATGTATCTGACATAAACTAGACCAGACATTACGTTTGCTGTCAGTCTAGTTGCTAAGTTCATGCATCAACCTCATGAGTCCCATTGGTGGGTAGCCAAAAGGATTCTCAGATATGTAAGTGGTACTAAATTTTATGGATTGTTTTATACCTTTGCTATTGATTCAAATGTTGTAGCATATAGAGATGCAGATTGAGTAGGCAACTTGGATGATCGAAAGAGTACCTATGGATATGCTTTTCTCTTTGGAGGAAACCTTGTTTCTTGGAGCAGCAAAAAGCAACCCACTGTTGCACTATCTACAACTGAAGCAGAGTATATTGTTGTCTCATCAATAAGCACACAAGCCATTTGGTTGTCAAGGTTGGTGGAAGACTTGGGAATGGAACTATATAAACCCATCAAAGTTTACTGGGATAATGAAAGTACTATCTCCATGACAAAGAATCCAGTTTTACACAGCAGAAGCAAACATATTGACATTCGACATCACTTCATTAGAGAGCTCGTCCAACAATAATTTTTCTTTTTTGAATTTTGTAAATCTGAAGATCAGCTTGCAAACATTTTTACTAAAGCTCTTCCAAAGGATTGATTGGAGAAACTCAGATCACAGTTGGGAATCTTCAAACTTGACATTAAGGGGGAGATTGAAGGAACTAATGCACGAGTTTTCGGCATGTCTGTGACAGTGAGCTAATAAGTTGGGCCTCTTTTTCGAGTAACCCTTTCTGCCATTTGTTGTTTTGAAATTGCCACGTTTCTCCTCTTAATCTCCACGTTTCCATTTGTATTCGCTAAATTGAAGCCCATCAAACTCTATTTATAGAGAATGTAATTTCTTGTTTAGGGTAAGCTGTTTTAGTGAGTATTGTTAGTGATAAAGCTTTGTTACTAGCATGTCTGTGACAACGAGCTAATAAGTTGGGCCTCTTCTTCGAGTAACCGTTTCTGCCATTTATTGTTTTGAAATTGCCACATTTCTCCTCCTAATCTCCACGTTTCCATTTGTATTCGTTGAATTGAAGCCCATCAAACTCTGTTTATAGAGAATGTAATTTCTTGTTTAGGGTAAGGTGTTTTAGTGAGTATTGTTAGTGATAAAGCTTTGTTACTAGCATGTCTGTGATAACGAGCTAATAAGTTGGGCCTCTTCTTCGAGTAACCATTTCTGCCATTTGTTGTTTTGAAATTGCCATGTTTCTCCTCCTAATCTCCACGTTTCCATTTGTATTCGCTGAGTTGAAGCCCATCAAACACTATTTATAGAGAATGTAATTTCTTGTTTAAGGTAAAGTGTTTTAGTGAGTATTGTTAGTGATGAAGCTTTGTTACTATGTTATTTTGTTACTGGGTATAGAGATACTTTGTACCTTTTTTACTGTTTTACAATAGAGGTATTTTGTACCTTTTTTTATTGTTTGGAATAAAGGGTTATGAGAGTGATTTCCTAAATATGATATCTGAGTTTTTTTTGTTTCTCATAAGCTATAGTTGATAATCGCTGATGAGTTTTTTTTCAAACAAAGTTTATTTTTTCTGAATCTGTATTTTATGGGCGTGACTCCTCAGTGAGCACTTAAATCCGTTTACAGATTCTTCAAAGAAAACGGTATTATTGCAGCAGCAGCAACACAGAGGGAAGACCACGGTTGTGGGGATTGTGGGTTTTGGCGGAGTAGGGAAGACGACCTTGGCAATGGAATTCTTCAACCGGAACAAGTCATGTTACGATCGATCATGTTTTTTGCCTGAAGTGAGAGACGCCACAAACAGTCGGTCTTTACCATCCTTGCAGACTAAACTCATAAAAGACTTGACTTCAAGGGATCTTAAAATAGACAGCATACCTGACGGGAGAGGGAAGCTTTCAAGTTGTCTCTCGTCTCATCGGGCTCTTATAATTTTAGATGACGTGGATGATGTAGAACAGTTACATGCATTTTTTCCACCGGGAAAGGACATCCTTGTTGCTGGTAGCTTAATTGTAATTACATCTCGCAAGAAAGATGTTTTGCAATCTCAGATATAGGAGAATCATCCATTTACGAGCTGGAAGGCCTCAATAGAGAACATTCTCAAGAGCTTTTTTGTTTGCATGCCTTTCACAAGCGTCTTCCTGATGTCAGATTTGAAAAAGTGGTTGACGATGTCTTGGATGCGAGCGATGGATTGCCGTTATCTCTCAGAGTGCTTGGAGCGTTACTTTATGGAAGAGATTTGAAGTATTGGGAAGCCCAACTGCGCAAAATATCCAAAATACTTCCCCTGGGTATAGAAGTGAGACTTAGACTTAAGATCAGCTATGACAGTCTTGATGTGGAGGAAAAGGAGATATTCTTAGACATTGCCTGTTTCTTCACAAAAGAAGATAGAGATGTGGCTATAAGAATATGGGATGCAAGCGGCTGGGAAGGATCGTTGGGACTTCAGAGGTTAGAGGACAAGTGTCTTGTCGTGATCGACAATAAAAACCGTATAACAATGCACGATCACCTCAGAGACTTGGGCAGAAGTTTGGCGGAGAAAGAACCTCTGCCTCCCAGATGTTGGCGTCGTCTTTGGTGCCCCACTGACAGCCTATCTGATAATGCGTTCCAACAAACTAGTGTAGGTGTTTGAAGCTTTGGACATTATTTTCTGAAATTTATGTTCAGAGAAATCTGTTTTTTCTTTCTTTCAAGTTGATAATTCTTAAACTCTGTAAATATGTACTCAATATTGTTTCTAACTGCTTTTAGGCGACAACTTGGGTCCGTGGAATTAACATGGTTAAACAAAGCTCTGACCAGTCTTTAGAGAACCCTGTGGAGCTTGGCTCTCGTTTTGTTGGTATGAGCGGGTTGCGATTGCTGAGGGCTGAAGGTAATTGTTTGGGAAGCATATACAACTTTCTGAGACAGTCGAATCTTTTATGGCTTCGCTGGGATAGATATCCGTACCGCTTCCTGCCTTCCTCGATTCCTATGAAAAATTTAATAGTTTTAGAACTGGCCGGGGACAAATTGGAAACATTGTGGCAGAGAGAAAATGAGGTACTTAAAATTTCGTTTTTTATAAGAGTTTTTTTTTTTTTGGTATAGGCTGGTCATGGTTTGAAACTAACGACATTTAGGAGTGCCTTGCAGGCACCTCGGCAATTGAGGGAGTTGCATATTGATGCAGACCTTTTACAGATACCAAAGTCTATTGGGCAGTTGGAACACCTGGAAAAGATTGAATTGAAATACACTATCGAAACATTGCCAGAAGAATTATTTCATCTCCGCTCCTTAAAACACTTGAGCCTCTCGACAAGAATGACGCGGTTGCCAAATTCCTTGGTAAACTTAGCAAACCTGCAGTATATCGACTTGTCTGGTTGCACCAATTTGCAAACGCTGCCTTCCTTTGGGAACTTAACAGACCTTCAACATATTCACTTGAATGACTGTAAAATGTTACAAATGCTCCCAGACTCCTTTGGGAATTTAATTCGACTTAAAAATCTCTCTTTGTCAGGCTGCCTTAACTTGACAATATCAAGCGAAACGCTTGGAGATATCAGCACGCTTGAAAGCTTAGACCTTTCACAGTGTACAAAAATGGAAGTATTGCCTCCCCAAGTCACACATCAGCGGTCTCTGAAAATTCTAAAATTACAATGCCCTTTGTTGGAGAAGCTGCCCGCTTCGCTCGGTAACCTAACGAGCTTACAGGAATTGACACTTAACTTTTGTGAAAATTTGAAAAGTTTGCCGGAAATGGTTAGAGAGTTGAAACAGTTGACAACGTTGATTATAGCCAATGCAAGAATAAAGCATTTGCCAGTAGGTGTCAGGGAGTTGAACAATCTTGAACATTTAAGTGTAAGTTATTGTCCGCTAACTGAAATGCCATTCCACAATGTGTTAGCAAATCCGAGAGTGCACAGAATGCTGGATTCGTCTATTGACAAGTGCAAGTATATGGTTCGACTCAAAGACTTGGACATGCATGGGACGAGAATAAAGGAATTATCATTTCCGGAAGGCTTTTGCCCCAACCTACAACGCCTCAACGTCAGCTTTTGTAATGAACTAGAGGAGGTTGGAGCATTGCCAACAACACTACTATCTCTGGACTTGCAGGATTGTTCCGCATTGAAGGAAATAAGAGGGCTTTCTGGTCTTGCAAAACTTCAACTACTGGACATCAGCCGTTGTAAAAAACTAAAAGAAATGCCGGGCGTTGAGACGTTGGCATCTTTGGAGGATTTGAGGGGGTTAACTGAATGTAAAAAGCTGAAGAAGAGCATAAAAAAGTCGGTGCAAGATATAATTGATACGAATAGAAAAAGATAATCATGAAACTTCTTTCTATTAATTGGATGAAGTTAGAAAAACATTGCTGCCCTTCCAATTTCATTCGATTCCATATGTAGCAGCAGTGTTCACATCATTTAAATTGAAGTTCATAAATGGATTCAAGTGAGTAAAGTAACCATACCGTTTTGTTTTAGCAAGGTTTTCGTGTTGTTACAAGAAAAATTAAGCCGTTATCCAAATTTAAAAATTTATAATAAATAAATAAAATTAAAGATAATTTTTAAGAATAATATTAATAAGTTTAATTTATTTTTTAAGTTTATTTTTACTTATCATTTAAGTTCTTCCCTTTCCTGTGTCTAATTTGTATTGATTATTGTTTTTGTTTTTCTTTCTTAATGTGTTTACCTATTTGTTTTATTTTATTTTTAAATTTTATTGTTTACATTTTATACAGATGTCGTGTTAATTAAAATGGGTAAAGAAATTTAGAAAGAAAAACAGACAAAAACAATCATTAATAAAACAATTTTATATAATTATAAAACACAAATATTAAAAGAGAAATTGTTACTCTAAGAATTGGATTTTACTTCCTTGCATCATTGTTCCTTGGGCTACTCTTAGTTATTTGGTCCCTTTATGGATTTTACTTCCTTGCATCATTGTTCCTTGGGCTACTCTTAGTTACTTGGTCCCTTTAACTTGTTTGTTTCTAGTTGGCTAAGAAGGCCACAAAACTAACCCTATGCGGCATAACTATATATTTAGAACTATGTTACTTGGTCCCTTCAACTTGTTTGTTTCTAGTTGGCTAAGAAGGCCACAAAACTAACCATATGCGGCATAACTATATATTTAGAACTATGGGATTTGGTGGTAAAGTGTAATACTTTGTTCTAGAATAGAACAAAATTGATTAGGACAAAATTAATTGTAATTTTTTTTTTGTTTTAAACTCTAAATTTATTAGAAGGACACTTTTCTAACTTTACTTTTAAATGAAATTTTGATATATTATTTTCTAAATGATAACTTAGAATGTTGTCATTCATAATTGTCGTCTTCTTTATATTTGTGGTACATTCCAATTGTTTTTACTTTTAAATGAAATTTTGATATATTATTTTCTAAATGATAATTTAGAATGTTGTCATTCATAATTGCCTTCTTCTTTATATCTTTATATTTGTGGTAAACACTCCAATTGTTTTTTTCTTTTGTTTAAAGTATCACATTTAATTCAAGATTGAACCCGTTTCATAATGTCAAATTCATACCATTTCAAATTGACGTGATCAATATCTTATACTATATTACTTTTAAGTTAGAAGTCACCATCTCTGTTGTATTTAATCTCACAATTAATTATGCTTGTTACATGTCTAAGAATTTTTTGAACAACATTACAATGTGTAGTCTTTGGTGAATACATGAATTGTGATTAAAGGTTTTGGGATATGTAAAAAATTCTTTTTTGTTTTATTGTAAACTCATTCATAACTTTAGGTTCCAAACAAACTGTGTAGTTTTTTTTTGGTGAATACAAGAATTTTGATCAAAGGTTTTGAGATACTTAGATAAACAAAGAAATTTTCTTTTTTTTTATTGTAGACCCACCCATAACTTTAGGCCCCAATCAAACTATGCTTTGTTCCCTTTGATTATTTCCAACTATGTGAATCATGGGAACATTTCACTTCACACGCCCACACAATCAACTTTGATAATCACATAGTTAGAGGATCACATGTCTTTCTAACTTGGTTTTCCTTATTTGTTTCATCTAGGATATAATGATCTACTTCTCTAGCAATGCTTCTAGTGGTATTTTAAGGTGGTATAAAGTATTTATCTCACTACTCTCCTCCATTGTGCTACACTAGTGAACTATTGTAACAAGAAATTTTGTTTGTTATATAAAATTGTTCTAGTAAGAGTCTTTGTACTTGTCACTCTGATATTTTATAAGAATGATTGACAGTAATTGTTGGGTCAATTCTTCTCTTAAAAGTAAAGGATATCATCACAAGAAACCCATAACAAACATTTACACAATTTTGATTAGCACATTAGAAGAAAAAACTAAGCAACTCCATTAGTTGGAAATCTATCAATGCAATACATATATGTTATAATAGTAGTACTTTGCATGTACAAATCATGACTCACTCAACATACATGGTTGTGTGCACAAAATTGATGGCATTAAAAGAAGAAATGTATTTTTGCATGCATCTCACCCATCATATGTAAAAAGCACAATGCATGTATGTTATTTTGAAACATGCACATGTTATGTTTAAATTGAATTGGTAATTTTGTGGGGAAAACATGCTTGCATATTTACATTAGGCATATACCAACATGGAAGAAGTAAGAAAAGTGCATACATTCCATAATGTGTGCAAATTCCCTCTATCTAAAAAATTCTAAAAAGTGTTGTGCACTCTTTTTTCTCCACAAATTTCTAAAATAAGAGAAAATGAGAACAAGAATTGGAGGTCAAATATTATAAAACAAGATTTTATGGAAAAAAAGGAAGGGTAGAAATTGTGTAGCATGATTCGACTTGAGGTGAGGTTGGGATTTATTATTCTTGTTGGATTCATGAAAAACCTAAGGTCCATGGAGGGTATCCAAAAATGGCCTAATGTAGTCTAGTGCACCAACATATTCAACCTTCCAAGGGAAAGGAGGTCTCACTAAAGGCACATATGATAGTTGCAATGTGACTAAAGTGCATAGTGTTAACAATTTAGTGGGGTTGCATTCCTTATTATATTATTAATAACATTCTTTTAAACAATCAGAGCTAACAACATTTAGATCAATGTCAAACACGTAGGGATCATCTAGATACAGTAGAAACATAAACACATAAGCAAAATAGAGATCCATTGCATTAACAACAATATCGATATTTCCATAGCTCCATCACAAATCTCTTACTATAACAATGTTAAGGACGACCAAACAACAACTAAGTATATTGCATGCCTCATATATATAAGGGATTGGAGTGGTTATAAAGGATTTCAAAATATGCTATGGAATATACAATGTGTAACCCACTCATGAAAAAGAGTACAACAACATTCGTGTATTTATAGACATGTGCATAGGATCTAGAAATCTAGGCACAGAGGATATTTACAATGATTCCTCAGTCGCTGCATACTTAGGCTTGTGTAAAATTGCATACTCAGAGTTACTGAATTTGGCTACTCCTACACATCAATCATTTGCTAAACTATACTCTACACCATCACTTAGTGAAAACTAAACCACAACAACTCCCTGATCACATCTTCCAACTCCCTAAGTTGGGTAATGTTCCTCATTCCTAAAAAAGGACTATAACTCTAGGAATCATGCAATATGTGACTAATACTTTGCCTACATGGAAAGTATCACTCCTCCACCCCCTAAGTGTGACATCCTAGCTCGTAGTGGTTCCCCTTGCATCAATCTTTGACTACCACAACCAAAACCGGACAACTTTCTATTTCCATGCTTTATGTATTTGAAGAAATTTCTTAGGGTAGGAATAACATACCTAGGTAGAGCTTCAATGTTCCCTCAATTTCGTGTTGTGATTGTGATCAAGTATAGGTGAAATACCTATGGGAAAATATTATAGATGAGGAATAACATACCAATTTTAGGCACTCAAAACCATCATTGGAGCCATATTATTAAACCCTCCCCTCAAAATATGCTTGATATATCCTCTCAATGCCAATTATTAACTCATAAGATTAGTCAAAACTTATCCTCACTTCCCACCATCCCTCTTGATTCTAAATGTATAGCTACCTCAAGAAGGGTGAAAAGCAAAATTGGGAGAAAAGTTGTCAGCCTAATGTTGCTCTTTCTCCATTTGCATTACTTATACCTAGCCAATGAGAACATGAGAACACATACTTTTGCAATAGCACCTTTGGTACTTTGGTAATGGGTCATATTGATTCCCCCCTGGTTAGTGTTTTAGTGCCGACTTGGGCCATGAAATGATGTTATTACTTTATTAATCCACCAGTTGCCCCTAGTCCTCAAAACCCTTGCTAAGATAGTTATCCCTTCAATGGCTAAGCTCTACCCTGACAATTCTTCCTTTCCTCCAATTATGTCCTTGCATGGTAGTGATGTCTTGTTGTTCACCAACTAGTTGTTTTCCTTTCCCTGATTTCATTACTAGCAGGCGAGAAGTGTTGTCATTAATTCAGAATGAACTTTGCTTTGACACTTGGAGAGTTTCCAACTATGATAGTTACTACCAAATATTTCATCTCTACTCAAACAAATTTGTCTTGGCTAAAGTGTGTGGTAGATGTGTTGGCACCACTCCCGTCCAGGGTTCCTTTACCAAGCATCATCACAAATATTCATGGATTTGTTTATCATTACGAGATTTGGCATCTCACTGGAAACGATGGTTTAGTCTATCCTTTGACGTGATTGAATTAGGTGTCCATCCCTAGAGTGAAAGTGGATTTTAACATCACCTACATTCACATTTAATGTGACACAACCTGACTCTCCTATCAACCAAAATCACCCAAGTAGTGTTTTTTGATGTAGAGACTTCCCACCTATAAAGACATGACGTTATGTAAACACACCCCTCTGTAGTTCCCATTTTTCCCATGAAATCCATTCCATCCCATTGCATATCATAAGTTCACGTTGACACCTTGACCAGAAAGATTTCCTTAGGTAGAGTATAATGAAGTCCACATAACCATTGACCTATTCTACTTCATTATTTCTAGACCTGCAAAAAGTGACAAACAATAAAACTAGAAGTGAATTAAATCCATAAAAACTTGAAATTGCAGAAATTAAGCTGCAGAAAAGGAATTGTTGGAAATAACTATGGAAATTGAGTTCTACAATGGTACACTAAGCCCCCTCCCCCCAAATATCTTAGGGTGGGGGGTTTGAGCCACATAGGGTTTTGGGTGGTGTTGCTCATCCATTTCCTTCTCAATGTCCCTACTACACCCTTGCCAATAATCTACACCGCCCTATATGGTCCTTGCTAGTGCATTCTTAATTTCTCAGGGTGTTTCCAAAACTTCTTGTTGTACATCATAACTAGACCACCCTGTGAAAACTACTTGTGTTGGATATGTCGGTTGAAACATCCCAAATTTTAATCCCCGCAAATAATAATGTAATTGTATAAATGCGATTTAAGTTGGTGAGCCAATATGTTTGGGGCAAAGAGCCCATATCGATTTAATGTGGACGAGGGCCGAATTGTATATTATGTACATTGAAATAATTAATAAAAATAGTAATCATTGGTTGTGATACAAGAATTCAAATAGAGTCAAATTCTCCTCCATTGATAATGTTCTAAAGGATTCACCATTTTTCAGAACATCAAGTGAAACTATTGGAGAATGTGTTCTATCACCATCATCATGTTCCTTTGGAACCCAAACCCATTTCCACGTTTGTTGAACATGTCTCCACCTATGAAATTTGAATGAGATGTATAATGTCTATCTTGAAATCCAATACCTGAAAGAATCAAATGAAAATTATTTGTATCATCATATATTCGTAACATTCATAAGAAACTCCCTCTTTGCCTCTTATAACCCCTAAAAATGAAGAAACATGATACAATTAAAAATAAAGAATAAATTGAAATGACTTGAAAGACAAGTTGTCATGACTCAATCTGCACTCTATTTCTTCTCCACTTTGGTCATGTATTGTTCTATCCCACCCAATGAAAAACTAAATTGTAAATAGCTCATTGGAAGGCTTTGAAGTAGCATACATTTTACCAGTCTTCCTAATCGATAACTCCAAAAAAATATGAACAAATATAGAGAATGACATGAAAATGCCACAATGCACATGAATGCCACCTTTTTATTTCATTCCAATTTGTATTTATGAAAACAACTTGTAACGAAAAGAGATTTTAGAAGAATCATCTACACTTGGCCATTCCAATAAGCTAAGGGAAGGTAAAGGGGTCTCTTTGAGATATCCACACAATCTAATTGTTTTCAAAAGAATGTATTCATATTTGTAAAAGAATATACCTTCCTTCTTTAACCATGTGGGATCCTTACCAACGTAGAGTAGTTCTCCTATTTTTGAATGAAAAAGCTTGGAAAACACTTGTTATCCATTTAGTTGGTTCCCATTCTTTCCAATTTGATATGCATAAACCTAAGATAAATGTGATGTTCATGTTACGATAAAACAAAATTAAAGAGATGTTGAAACCTTAGAAGATTTAAATAAAAATTGACCTTAACAAACTATGATATCCAGATTGGTTATGCATACTTACAATTACAATAAATTTTGGGAAAATTTGGTTGAATAGAAACTTTCTCTTTTGAAATCTCTCTATAGTCATAGACATGTGCCATTTGAATCTTTGCCACTTTTTGTCCTCCATTACTCATCCTAAATCCTTTTACCAAACCTTTCCAATGGATGTTAATGTATTGAAAACGCCTTTTTTTTATTCCATGGCTTCCAATTGTTGATGGTTTCATTGTTACCCATAACCCAATAGATAATGGCATTGGAACCCATTTTCCTTGATCATCAATTTTGTTGTATAACACAACTGATTTCAACTCATTTTGGGGTGTCGTTGAGCCATTGAATTCTAAAACATACAAATGAAATAAAGAAAGTTGAGTAGTATTCTCTTCTATAAAAACAAAGATGAAATTGAGATATTAGGAAATGATTTTATGGGAGAAGACTTGATATGTGTGTTATTATTTTGTTAAGAGAGAGGGTTTTCTACTGTGAAAATTATGGACTGCATTTGAAGACTAGAAACAAATATTTATTAGATATTTTTTTAGGATTTGGAGTTCAAAACATCAATGGGGAATCATTGGTCATTTCTAATTTGCAAAACACAATCTCCTGTAGAATAATGCAAACCTCAATATTTGTAATTCTTAAGTTGTAGGAATAAAAAAGACTCAAATGTCTGCTGCCAAGAGGTAAAATTGAAGTGTTGTGCGTTCTAAATTGGGTGCAATTTTGGAACCAAAGGGTTTATACCAATCATGATTGATCTAGATGGATATCGATGGCCACCCACCTTTTCCAAATGGCTCAAAACAGTTTTCTGACAATTTTGGCAATTTACTGTTTTTAGCAGGTTTTAACTTCTGGGGCCATTTTGAGGGTCCAAATGAAGGTTTTTCGATATTGAGGTTCTCAATGATATCCAAAGGAATTATTGAGCCCCCAAAATGAATCTCCTCGACAATACCTTTCCAACGAGCTATCATATGCCTAAAACGGATATCGTATGCAAAAGTTACGACCCTGGGAAGTTGATGTACTCACTTACCCAAACGGGGCCCACACGACTTTTGGCGCTTCATCTCCTAGGGTTAGGTTTTTGGATGCCTAGGAATTTTGGCATTCATGTTTATTGTAAAAAGGCCTTCAGAGCCTCATTGTGATCATCTTCTTTCGAATGCAAGTAGCCGTCACATCTCTTCTCAGAGATAAGCTACCACCATTCTAGCGAGTCTTTCACTCTGTACTTTTACAGTCTCTGTATATTTATTTCATTAATAGAAATCGTGTATTATTGTATATCTGTGACTCTTGTTATATTTCCGTTATATATCTGTTATATTGTTGTCTCTCTTGCAATATCTCTGAATATTTCTGTTTTATATCTCCGCTCTCATTTCGTGCCGAAAATAATCCGGATCAGTGGTATCTCTGTTATATTGTTGTCTCTCTTGCAATATCTCTAAATATTTCTGTGTTATATCTCCGCTCTCATTTCGTGATGAAAATAATCCGGATCAGTGGCATCAGATATAGCAGAAATATAACAAGAGTCGCAGATATACAGTAATACACGATTTCTATTAATGAAATAAATGTACAGAGACTGTAAAAGTACAGAATGAAAGACTCGCTAGAATGGTGGTAGCTTATCTCTGAGAAGAGATTTCACGGCTACTCGCATTCGCAAGAAGATGATCACAATGAGGCTCTGAAGGCCTTTTTACAATAAACAGGAATGCCAAAAGTCCTAGGCATCCAAAAACCTAACCCTAGGAGATGAAGCACCAAAAGTCGCATGGGCCCCATTTGGGTAAGTGAGTACATCAACTTCCCGGGGTCGTAACTTTTGCATACGATCTCCGTTTTAGGCATATGATAGCTCGTTGGAAAGGTATCGTCGATGAGATTCATTTTGGGGGCTTAATCATGCCTTCGGCTATCATTGAGAACCTCGATCTTGAAAAACCTTCATTTGGACCCTCAAAATGGCCCCGTAAGTTAAAACCTGCTAAAAATAGTAAATTGCCAGAAAACTATTTTGAGCCATTTGGAAAAGTTGGGTGGCCACCGATATCCACCTAAATCAATAATAACACTGGTAGAAGGGAATAATCGTGCTAGATCAGATACAAAGTTAAGAAAAGCATGAATGCAAAGGAGTGTAGCCTAGACGGTAGAGGAACCCTATTGCAAAAACTTCTAATGTGCATACTAGAGAGAAACACCCTACTCTTGGTGCATAGCACAAAGAAAAATGTCTCAAAGGAACCCTAACTTGGCACCTACATACGAAAAAAAACAAAAACAATTATGAAGCATTTTGATGCTTGAATACCAAAAGAATGTGTTCATACCAATATGAAGAAACCCTATGTGCCTATAATAAAAAAGACCAATTTTTTATGACCTCAGTGAACATGAAGAGACACAACCCCACTCTTCCTGCATATGCAAAAAAACAATATCTAGTGCAAACTTGGTTAGACTCGAAGTCTTGACTAGTTAGGTGTTAGGGTGGATGGGAAAACCACATTCATCGTAATTCATTCTATAGAAGGAACCTTCATTTTTGCACATGTGTAGTCGAGAACATGTTTATTTGAACACAACAAAGATGGTAATTTACAGAGACAAAACCCTAATTTTCAAAATGTCCAACAGTCTGAAATAGCAGGAAAAACATAGACGTTAATGTTCCCTCCAAAACTAAGGTACTTTGCAAAGTTACTATAGTCATAATGAATATGCAAGAACAAAGGTATGTTGTAGAGTTTATGTGGCCTCAATATAGAAGCACATAGGTTTTTTTTTCTATTCTTGCAATTTCTATGTGTTTTTCTGCGAAGAGCATGAGAAGTCATACACAAGTTTTATTTCAAAAATTGAAGCATACCGACATATAGAGTTAGAGATATTTTCCCGAAGTTTTATTGGAAAGTTCAAATCTAGAGATTTTTATTTTTTTTCAAAATCTTTATATACATCAATTTGGTATCTGGCTAGGACATAACCTTAAAAATATATTATTATTATTATTATTATTATAAGACAAATTTTACTCAGATTATATGAGACTAGATAGACCATTTACCCCTCAACATAGTGAAATGAAACAATGGAGGCCATGGAAGATGGTGAATAAAGTTGACTCTGATTTCTTATTCTAAGTGGTTGAATCTCCAAGGTAGGGGGGTTAACTCGACTAAGATAATTGTCCAAGTAATTAAGGAGTATGGGAATTCTAGTAATTAAGGTTTAGATTTATTGAATGATGGAATTTCAAGGAATATCTACCTAAACATTCTCATAGTATACAAATATTAATAAGGTAATATTTTGGATTATCATTATCTTCAACAAATTTATTTCTTAAGCTAAACCATGGAACCATTCCTACGAAATGAAATTCTAATAGAACTATTATCATACTATTGATAGAGTGCAGGAAAATAGATGGTTTTATGGTATATTTCTAATCAATGTGATAATGTTGCAAAACAATGTGCAACTCATGTGAGATTATAGTAACAATATTGACATAATTGAATTCGACCAAACTACGAATAAAAAGATGCATGAAGTTGTTATAAGCAAAATCTGTCCATTGGGACAGATCCGACCTATCCGACTGTGCAGTTGGTTACAACCTCTTTGATAGCTCGGAATGAGGTAGAGACTACCTGCACCTCAGGTGGTCCTTCGCCTGAGGCGGTAATGAAGGGGAAAAAAGAGAGGTGAAAGACTTACGAGAAGTCTTTCTTAGGACCACCCACCCTGGGTGTTTTCCTCCCTCAGCTTCCTAGATGGCCAAAATGGCCCGGGGGTGAAAATTATGGACAATAGGATGAAAATAAGATCGCCGATTTTTAGGATAGAAAACTAAATAAAGCGAAAAACGAGTTGTTCGCTCCCTTAAAGCATTGGAAAATGGACCATAATGGGTTCTCGAGGTAAACCGGGGTCCTGGACAATTAACCAATGGATGCCTCAAGTGAAAGAGTAGAAAACAAGGGTGAAAAGTGAACTTAAAATCTACAACCAAGTTCTTTTAGATGGTTGTAAATTGTGAACAACAAGTTGTTCTAAGCTTTTAAGACAGGGAAACAAGCCCATAATGGCTTGGTACCCCTTGGGGTGACCCAGGAAGTGATCCCGAAAAATTACCAAATCAAAAGGGGGGATGTAAAACAAGATGGACAATCTTTTTACAAGTTGTTACAGCTATGTTTGGGAGAGTATTTACAACTTCAATTTTGGTTCATGGATGAAGGGTGGACTGACAAAAGGTTTGACTTTAAATGTATTTTATTAGTGAATTTTTAGTTACTAACACATGCCTTGGCCACCACACCATTTTAAAGGTTATCCCGATCAGGAAAACACATCACAGAACTGTGTCAACCAGTATAAGAAGAGTAGTATTAATAGACCACGATGGTTAGGTTGAAGAGTGCCCCATGCAGTTTAGAGAAGCAAGGATTAGCCACTTCTTGTCACTAGCACTTTCGGGCTCTTAAAGTCACTTGGACGGAAGAAGGATAACTGCGAAAAGGAAGAGGCCCAGGACCCCCCTAAAGGGAGTTTTAGATGAGCTTACCCAAGCAGAGTATTATTCCAACCAAGCTGAGCTATTCAACTCCTTGACCGTGTGGTACTAAGGAAAGACCACTCGATTTATACTAACTAGACAACTTTTGATGGGCTCCTGATGAAGACTCCCTGGCTTTGACTCTTAGTATCCTATAAAATTGAAATTGTTTGAAATAAAAGACCAGGCCATCCACGCGGCGAGGTCACATCTTACTTTCACAAGCGTGCCTCTTAGTCAATGAATTTGAAATCTACCTAAAACTTTATACAAAAACAAGTAAAATAATTATGTGACATATATGTCACAGCTAAATAATATGTGTATGTATATAGCTAAATAGTATAGGTTTTGTTTTCAGTGTATGGGGCGGACCCCTACTTTGTTTTCAAATTTTTTTGTGGTTTTATAGTGTATTTAGCTTGCTGATTTTTGCATGGCCCCTTTAGAGGCATCCATCTGTAGATTAGTGAATGAGAAATTATTCAATGAAAAATATGACAAAATCAACTAATTTACAAGTAAACAATTATACCATTCAACCCAAAGGAATGGGTTGAGGCTCTTTGCGAGCAATAAGGCCGCCATGTGCATGAAAGCCCCAATTGATTCCTTGTATGGGGATTGAAAGTTTACTTATCTGAATTCGAAGTAGTGATGGTTATTTACGAAAGTATAAATCAGATTTTTATGAACAAAAATTTACAAGTAAACTACTTAAACTATTTACACGAACAAAGCATATCAACATGGGTATGTGTGCCAAAAATATCAGAATGAGTGCTAGTGAATGTAAGGTGAATATGAGAGTGATTGGATAGATTGAACGATCAGATTTGATGTGTTTTCCACGCTGTCCTACAAGCCCATTTGTCTCAAATGGTCTATTTTCCTGTTTGGGACAACAAGGTTAATAGTAGGAAAACATAAAAGAAATATACATGAACAAGATAAGGAAGCAAACAAGTATGAACAACAAGCTAAGAGGCTTATTTAAGGGCTTCCCTAAGGGGCCCTAGGATTCCCGACCACTAACTAAGGCTGAAAACAACTGAACACTTCAAAAAATATGCACTAAAACACATCAAACAAGTTAAACAAAGTTGTTAGACAATGAAAGCAAGTAATTTAAACCCAAGGAAGCAACAACAAACACCTAGCTAACCAATCCCTCATGGAGATAGCTAACATAAAAAGTATTTACTTCTATCCCTCAACCCTTAACCAACAAGTGACATATCCAACAACTAAAATTCAACAAGTATCACACACACAAAGAGTTTTGGAAAATTTCATCAGAGCTTTGTTACTATATTCATCCTCCCTTTTTACAATGCCAACCCTTTTATTTATAAAGGAGAGGTGAAGGCTTAGGGTTAGGTCACAAGACACTTGTCACTTTTGGAAAAGTGACAAGTGGACCAACCCTAAAGTGTTTTTGTCCTTTTACCAAAAAGTAACATTATCCTAAAAGAGAATCTTATCTAAAAGGGATCAAATCAAATCTGATTTAACCTCTTAATTACAATGTATACATGCCAAAAGTAAATTATGCGAGACTACATATTACAAAAAGTCATTTTTCATAAAATGACAAAATTAATATGCCACATCACCATTTTCCTTGGGAGTTGTGCCATCCCAAAGGCTCTTTGATTGTTTCCATGTTTTTCAGCTATAGGTGAGGTGATTTAGGACAATACCTGACCATCCATGGCTACCAGATTCATCGAGATGAAGCCCCAAGGTGTGGGGAAATTGCAGAGTTTCTTAGAAGGGCAAGGGGCCTTTGGGCTTTGGTAGTTGTATGTAAGAAAATGCCTACTATTCAGGAAATTTTCAGACCTGATTATACCCCCCCTTTGTTACCTATAAGTTTCCCAGTGAGCTCGCTGAAGCACGACTTTGATTTGGGCTTGTTTCGGCGAAGGGACCTCCTGAGCCTGAACCTTGAGAGGATTTTTCCTTGTACAAAATAGCCACAAAAATTATTTTCATTGTTCCCATGTTGTATCTATGTTCTCTACCTTTCCTCTACCTTTCGTTTGGCACAAATCTAACTTTGGATGAGTAAGATATGGCCCTAGAAAGGTACGCGGGAAGGCGTTGGTCGAGAGACTGATTAGGGAAAAAATTGAAATTGGGGCACAATTATGGGCTAGAAACTAGAATTGATAGGCTGCTACAGGCTTGCATACCTATAGTTGAAATGGGTTTTCCTCATCCGACCCAATTTGGTCTCAGAGACCCTCAATTGGGCCTCCTTCTGGCTCGTGTTTTTAGGACCAATAATGAGTCCCTATCACTCTGGGACGCGCCATTGAAATTCAGGGTTGAATTTGCAGAGGCGAATGCCATGGATGCATTATTGACTTCACCCCGGTCGTTTCAACTATTCACGAGTGAAAATCCACCTCTGGATGGTGAAATTATGCAATTAAAATGGTCCAATGACCCTTGGTGGGGAATTTTAATTTTATTATATAGTTTTAAATATATAAATAAAATTTATTTAAAAAAAAATTAGTTTTATTATAAATTTAAATAAATTTTCATTTATATATATAATATATATTTCATATGTGCAAAATTAAATTAAATTAAATTAAATTAAAATTAAAATAAAACCTAAAAAAAAAATGAACTTTACCATATACAAAAAACTTATAACAAAAATTAAAATTAAAAAAAATAAAATTTAAAACATTTCGAGTCCGCGCAGGGTTTGGAGGAGTTGGAAAAGGGTATGGGAGAATGCGCGCAGGCCGTGGAAAGGAGGAGAGGAGGATTGGGGAGAGGGACTAGTGCGTGGGAATGGGGAGGAAGGGGTTGGGTTTTGGGGGTGTGCACGGAGGTGCAACACGCATGTGAAGGAGTGGAGAGGGGGTGAGGGCTTTAGGGAGAGGGGAGGAGGAATGGGGGGTGAGCGCATAGAGGTGGGGGTGGAAGCCAGGAAGAGGAGGAGTATGGAGGGAAAGGAAGTTGGGAGAGGGCCGAGCGCGCAAAGGAGGGAGAAGGGGAGGAATTGGTGTGGAGGTTGGTATGCGCACAAAGTTTTTGGGTGTGGAGGGGAATGGAGGATCTTACGCGCAGGGAAATGGAAGGAGTAGATGCAAATGGAGGAGCTTGCACGCAGGGAAATGGAAGGAGTGGATGCTGAGTTGCAGGAGGAGGTGCTGGGGTTTAGAGGAGGAGGTGGTGGTGGCGCGCCAGTGGTGGATGGGTGGTCGACCACCCCAAATTCGAAATTTTGAAATTTTTTCATGAATTTTTAATAAAAGTGGGTTTTTTTGAATAGTTAGGAGAGGGAGGTTTTTGGTTCAAGCCCCCTCTCCTCCTATTTGGTTTCTGGGCTATTTCTGGGCCTTTCTAGGCAAAGGAAAAGGGAGGGGACTAGGGTTCAAAGCCGAGGGCCTGCCAATGGCCATGCACAGGTTTGTAATTTCTACCAAACTCAGGAATTTAAATCTCTAAAGGGCCTTGGAGGCTTGGGCCTGGTGCCCAAGAGGGGTTCAAATCCCCTCCCCTTTGAATTTTTTGCACATAAAATAACTAAATACACACCAACCAACAAACATGAACCATAAACCAATTTGAAATCTGAACCAGCAACCAATTTTAAATCTGAACCAGAAACCAATTTTAAATCTGAACTAGCACTAAGACAATCATTCTAAAGGCAGAAATAACACTCTTCCATGCAAAAAAAATTCACCACAACCAACAAGATTTTCTTTTGAATTGGGACTGACAGGGGTTTACTTGGCTTTGTGTCTGAAGGTTGTTGCATGGTTATGGATGGTTGCTCAATGAAGATCTACACTTACTGCTAGGAAGCCTCCATTTTCCATTGAATCATGTTGCAGAGCTCCCTCTCCCCTTGGCCAAAATGTCAAAATGACTTAAGAGATGGGAGAGGGGGGGTTTTGTATTTTCTAAATTTTCAAAAAAAAAAAAATCCCCAATATTACATGAGGGAGGTTGTGTGTCCTCCTCTTGTTTTTTTGAATTTTCTGATTTTTTATAATTTTTCCCACTATTTGTTTTAATATTCCTCGAAAATTGTGCAAGTCAAAGTTTGACTTTGACTTTGACCTTGTTGTTGTTGACTTAGCCCCAAAAAGGTTGTCAGATGAGACAGCATTGGAATTGGATGTAGGGCACATCGTTGGAAAGGTATCAACGAGACCATCAAGAATATGCAGTCACAAATATGAAATAATGCCACCTCATCCCTCAATTTCAACCTGGAACAATTGTCGACTCAAAACCCCTGACTTCCTGGTGGGCCCACATGACACCCAATCTTGCAAAAGACACCACATTGTCATACAATATCCAATTGAGGAAATTGAAGTACCTTCGGAAAGGTATAGACGATTACTTTAATGAGGTGGCCATAGATTTGTGTGTTCAGGCAAATAATGGTTGTTTTATCTGTCATGAAACCCTATTATGCGAGTTGGTTGCCCCCCTTTGCCTGAAATAATTGACCAACTTGTGATGGCTCTAACCGGGCCATCCGAGGTCAGAATGAGGAAAATGAGGATCCATTGGAAAATTAGCTGAGTCCATTACAGCGTGGAATCACTGAATATCTGATTTAAAACTCTTTACCAACAAGGTTTAAACCCCAAAGCACTGCAACCAATCTGATGTCCGAAATTGGTCAAGAACTTGCGAAGGCTCGTTCTTACCAACCAGGGGTCGAAACCAAGCATGGGATATACCATTAGAAAGGTTTCACATTGTCGTACACCATTTCTATGTTTTATTTAACTTTTAAAACAAAAATATGAACAAAAAAATACCAGGAAGTCACATCTATTGGTTTTGGCCATTCAGGTGACTCTAACTTTGTGTCCTCCATAGGGGGGTCATATGGAATCAAAATCGGGCTCATGATAGCCCGTTGGAAAGCTTGTCCTTATCCCTACAAGTTGGCAGCATTTTGTTTCCAAAAATGTGAACAGAATTCATCTTATCCTTTACGAAATGACCCCATCCCCAAGGGACCTGCCTAGTGACCGACGAAAGGGACCAACGTTAAAATTCTTACAAACTGCATGCTTAGCTCATGAAATATTAACTGAACAGTATTGACATGAGGAATTATGATGTGAGAGGGTTCACAACCTTGTGAAGGTATCCAACTGATACTCTTTCAAGGGCAGAGGCCATAGTAACTATGACCCCCGCCACTGTCTTAGACTAGAACCATAGCACAAAGGGACGCTCGTGGAGGAATGAAGGTCCAAAACATCATGTTGATCGCAAAGAAGATTTTTGGGTCAACATTATTGGTGTTGGAGGGGAAATTCCTTCCAAAGCATGTAGAACAATGGGATCACCTGCGTGACAGACGAGAATACTCGGTGGAAATTTATACTTTCAAAGTGATTGAGGTGGGTGAGGGGGGGAAATCAACTGTAGTATAAGGAACATTTTTCACATTAGGGCTAACCAAAGAATGAAAGTGGTGCAGTAAATATATACATTATAATCTATACTGATATTCACATAAGATAGAATAATGGGAATAATGACTCGGGTTTTGTTGAGCAATGTGGCCCAAGTGACACAGGTCCCTCACCTGGATTATGGATTAACTATGAGAATCGAGGCTTAAGGTGAACCTTGGCTCAACACAAAGTCTCATGCATACCTTCGATACTAGACACACAAACAAGCAAACGAGGATCTTTTGAAATCAACGACCCACTGGAGAAAAACTAGCAAGCAAACCAGTCAAACAAGGGAGTAAAGAAATATAAAAAACCTTTGGCAGTAGATGTTGAAATATACAGTTCTCACAAGTGATGGAACTTCATAGGAAAAATGATCGTTTCTTGGAAAAAATCAGATTGTAAGTGGTCAAGTAAAGTGCAGTTGCAATCACATAGCTATGTAAGCCATCATGCCATCATGATTTTCAGCTTCACCAGAGAATGATATGCTACCTCCTTAGACTTTCCCTGCTGACTTTGATTAAATAACAATGAGGTTTACTCCTATTTAAGATGACATTAAGTCAGAGTTTCCCGAAAGCCAAGCATGATAAAAGGGATCCCAGGGGTTCACTCTTTTCAAACAATCATACAACTATAAGAACAATCCCCTTCCCATTGAACACCAGACAAACCAAAAAGAAGATAACCTACGGCATTAAAATGAAAAGGACCAAAACCAAGGGAAAAATCAAAGAGGGGCTTATACGCAAAATCAAAATCAAACAAGAAAAAAGACTCAAAATTAAAACCAAGCAGGCAAAGGTTCAAGATTGAAACCAAGGAGATATATACAAGCATAAATCAATAACAACAAATAGATACAAGCAGGAAAATTATTAACAATGAATACATACAAACAAAAAAGGAACAAGTGGTGACTTATGTACAAGATGACGAGGTCTCTCAGGATTAAAAGAACTTTAGGTGACGACCATTCACAGGGAATTGAAGTGGTTCGCCATCCAATCTTTTTAATCTGAAAGCATTTGTCCCTAAAACCTCGTAGATTGTGTAAGGACCCAACCATAAAGAATCAAACTTGCAATGTTTGGATGGGGCCTCATGTGCTTTGTCCCATAGTAAGACATCATCTCCTACTTTGTAATTTACCATTGTGGCTTTTATATCGAAGAAAAGTTTAACCATCTCTTGCTTCTTTTGGAGGTGTTGAAATGTGTCTTTTCTTACCTCTTCCAATTCGATGAGTGTGTTTAAACGATGTTGTAAATGTTGGAAATCATCTTCTGCCTCAACAATAGCCAACCTCAAGGTTGGAATTTGTAAGTGAACAGGCAGAACAACAGGGGCTCCATACACTAGAGTTTAAGGACTTTGACCAGTTGTTGTCCAAGGCTTTATACAAAGAATAACCATGTTTCTCTAGTATATAATAGTTCAGTTGGTGTGTCTTCAAATTTTGGCTCATGAAGGTGATTGGCCTAATATTTTCCTCATGATCCTTTTGCAATAAGATTGCAAAAATTGTCTCCTCTGATGAATTAGTGTACATGACAAAGTCTTTAGAGGGATTAGGACTAATTAATAGAGGGGCATAAGCAATGACTTGCTTAATGGATTCAAAATCCTGACCTATAGGGGGGTCCCATTTGAATAAAATGTCCTTCTTCATAAGTTGATTTAGAGGTTTGACTACTTGAGCAAAATCAAGAATGAAGTGTCTCAAGAAGTTATCTTTCCAAAGATAGTTTGCATTTCCTTTTTATTAGTAGGTAAGGGCATATTTTTTATTGCTACCACTCTACACCTTCTTGAGAGACGATGTAACCCAAATTTTTTCTCTCCATAACACTGAAAATGGTCTTCTTAGGATTTAAAGATATGCCAAACTTACGGCATCTAAGGAGAACCTGCTTGCAGTGATCAAAATGACTACCTCGTTCTTTGGAAAACATTGTGAGATCTTCGAAGTACACAACAATCATATTACCCAATAAGCCTTTGAAAGTAATGGTCATGGAACATTGAAAGGTGTTTCCGACATTAATCAAGCCAAAAGGCATCTTGTTATATGCATATGTGCCCGAACGGGTAGTGAAGGTGGTTTTATGACTATCAGAAGGCTTGAGGGCTATCTGATTGTAACCTGAGAAACCATCTAAGAGGGACATCATTTGAGACCTGGAGACTTGTTGGAGGATCTCTTCCATTGGTGGGATGAGGTAGTTGTATTTTAGGGACACCCTATTCAAATGTCGAAAATCGACACACAAACGAATATCACCAGTTTTCTTCCTAACGGGAACCAAATTAGATACCCATTGTGAGTAACGGCCATGGTATATGATCCCAAATGCTTCCATCTTGTCTAATTCAACTTTAATTTTTTGTTACAAAGCAGGGTTATTCTTTCTTTGTCTATGCCTGTAAGGTTTCAAATCAAGTATTACAGGTATGGCATGGACTATCTCCTGCATATCGAAAACCTTGAGATCTTCGTGGGACCAAGCAAAAACATCCTTGAACTCTGTCAAGAGTTTCGTGAATTGAGTGATCTCAGAAGGAGAACACTGTGACCCTATAAACCCATTTTGGATCTTTCTCAATTCCCAGTTTTATAGGGATGGCTTCTTGCACTTTCCTAACAGATTCACTATCAATATTAGGTGCAAAAGTAGTGGCATCATTGGAATCAAACATGGATTCTAGTATGGACAAACCAGGGGGAATTTTATTTGTCTTCAATTGGATTATGTCCCCGATTTCCTCTTCCAACTCATGGCTGATATGTAAATCTTCGAATTCCTCCTTGTTTTGAAGGAATCTACAGTTTTTTTTGTCAGTATCAAAAACTTTCCAAGAGTCAAGATTATCAGGTAACGCAGGTCTATGTAAAATTTGGACTTTTATATCTTCTATAGACCTTACAAAATCTGAAGTGAAGCAAGAACCAGCCAAGGCCAAAGTATCAACTACGTGGTTTGCGGCCCTAGGTACAACTTGAATGTTCAAAGATAAGAACTTCTCAATAAGTTCCTTATCCCTTCGGTGGTATTGTTTGAGGCTTGGGTTATGAACTTCATATTTATCTCTAATTTGATTCACAACCAATTCAGAATCCCCACTTACCAAAAAATGGTGAATTCCTAAGTCTAAGTCCTTTTGGAGGCCTTGAACTAACACTTCATATTCAGCCATATTATTAGTGCTAGGTAATTCTAATCGAAAAGAGAAAGGGATTTCATTTCCCTTGGGATCACACAAAAGGACCCCAGCCCCAGATCCATGCTTGGATTTAGCACCGTCAAAATCCATACTCCACACCATTTCTTCCAACTCAGAAGGAGGGACATGTGCATCTTCCTCTGATAACACAGTGTATGTACCCATCCCTGTATCTTGAAAAGACACAAGTTTTGTATTGTAGGAAGAAGGTACAACCTACTCTCCGTATTTTGGTTCCCTCCTAATGACAACTTCAACACCTTTATGAGGAAAGTTGAAGTGGGTTCCTTCCATGAAGTAACAATCCTTTTTTACTTTGGTGGACCACTCCCTCCCTAAAAGAATGACATATGCTTCAAGGATATCTGCTATGATCATGTTTATGAGCATGCTCACATCCAGAGCTTGGTTGAAAGTAATGGATAAGTCCTTGATGTAACCAACCGTTTCTACAGTCCTTGAATCCAAAGCTAATAGATCTTTACATGGGCCTGTGCATTCAAGACCCAATCTCCCCATAACTTGGAGGGGCATGACATTGTGCCTCATTCCTGTGTCAGCGACACAATTATGGGGAACAAAATCAGAAATCAAAACTGAGATAGAGAAAGGAGGAACCCCAGGGTCCAAATCAATAACATCATATGCTTCCTTAGGTTGAGTAGAACATGTGAAAGGTTTTCAAACTAAGCAGGTGTTCTAAGAGAATCTAATAATGTCATGTGAGCGAGGACCTTGGCTAGATCTTCAATGACTTTCTAAGGTCCGGGTATTGGGAAGCAGGGTGGTGGATTATTAGGCAAATTTACCTTGTTTGGAGTCCACAAAACCCTATTCCTTGGAGGAGAAGGTAATCTATCATTCGCGGGAAGTTTACCTTTTTCATTGTCCTTGGGATCGATTTTGGTCCCTTCCACCCCTTGCGGAGTGGTTTTAGGGGCCTGACTCCTAGTTTCTACAGTAAAGCTTCCGAAAGCAAGAGGATCATCATCGCATGGAATAGAGTCTTCCATGTTAACTTGGCCGTTTTGGGAAGTGGAAGCAAGATTTTTTTTCACTGGAGGTAGAGGGGCTTTGCCGGTTTTAGAAAATTCCAGGTGACGTGTTTATGAGTAACAATATTCGGGATCATGGAAGTCTTGGAAAAAGTGGCACCAATCCACTTCAGAAACATTTTTCCTAGGAGGAGGATTAGGATGAAAAGGAGGTCTTGGCCTCGCAGGAGTAGTAAACTGCAATTCATTCACCTTTCGATTAAGGGAAAGTATTTGGTTGTTCATGTTCATTAACAACTTGAGCATTTCAGAACTTTCCCTTTCTTCAATCCTTGAAGTTTGGGTAGGTGGGGGTTCATACGGAGGACCTTTGTTTCGAGGTACCTCATTCCTAGGCCTCCCTTTAAAATGGGGTTGCGCTAAAGGTGACAGAATCATACCGGATTCCTCCATGTTTCTCTCAATTTCCAGAGCGCTAGCCTTAGCCGCATCTAAAGTTTGTATTGATTTATCTTTCAATATATGCTTTACATTCGGATTCATAGTGGTCATGTAGTAATGTAACAAATTGTTCTCAGATGGTTGGGAAGCAGTTGGGATCCTATTCAAGGTCGAGGTAAAGCGTTGATTAAAGTTTCGAATTTGCTCCCCCTCATGGATGGAGATGGTTGTGAAATCCCTGAGTAGAGAAGCCACATCATCCGCCCCTTGGAAATGCTTCTTGAATTCTTGGATCATAGTGTCCCAATCTGGGATACTATCATTAGGAAGCAAGAAATACCATCTCGCTGCTTCACCCTAAAAGGTTCTTACAAAAAGTTCAATGATGACATCAGGAATTGTTATGTCCATAAGTGCTAATGCATCATAGAAGTTTTGTATATGTTCTTCAACATTCAATGTACCAGTGCCACTGAACTTAGGAATCTTGTTTGGAGCACCTGCAGGCATGTCATGAAGAGGTCGGGCCAACCTCAAAAGAGTTCTAGGTTGCCAGGGCATTGCCATTGGATAAACTATGGGAGGAACAACAACAACTATTGGAATGACGAGAGGAACAACCTGAGGATTAGTAACTGTTGTTGGATTGACTAAAGATTGATTTAGTAGGGGGTTTTCAATAGGAGAAGAGGAAGAGGGTGACTCAACTCGCACGATAGGTGTAATGAGTTTCCCTGGTTTCCCAAGTGTATGTGTATCACTACTTGTTTTCTTCGTGAACTTTGACTTCTTATATTCTTGGGGGACACTTCTTCCCTAGTCTTGGGATATTTCTACCCTGCCAACTTGCAAGGGAATAAAGTAAGCACTTTAATTACAAGAGATGTATCACACCAACAATCCTACTCTTTCTAACATGATGTTGATTAACCCAACTATAAACAAAGCTTTGTTTTCATTCTTCTCGAAGTGGAAGGTAAAGTATTACAGATTTATAAATTCTCACATGAGTTTGAACAAGCAAACTCAAGCACTGATAAGGTAAGAGAAAAGGAAAACTCGATGGTATTTATGACTCCCAGATGAAACGAAATTGCAATGGAACTGAACTATAACAAGTACCAAAGAAAATTCAAAGGATCACTGAAATACCTTGCCAAAAAATTCTGTCAACAGGTGGGAAGAGGACCCCAAAGAATTTGGGTCCAATGCTCAGTACAAGTTAGGGATACAATAAAAACTAAAGAGGTTTGCAAGTCCCTAGTATGGTCACCAGAAAAGGGAACATGTTATAAGCAAAATCTGTCTGTTGGGACAAATCCGACCTATTGAGTTGTGAAGCCGGTTACAACCTCTTTGATAGCTCGACACGAGGCAGAGGCTACCCACACCTCAGGTGGTCCTTAGACTGAGGTGGTAATGAAGGGGGAAAAGGAGAGGTGAAATACTTACGAGAAGTCTTTCTTAGGACCACCCACCCTGGGTGTTGTCCTCCCTCATCTTCTTGGATGGCCAAAATGGCCCGGGAGTGAAAATTATGGACAATAGGATGAAAATAAGCTCGTTGATTTTTAGGACAACGAAATAAATAAAGCCCCCTTAAAGTGTTGGAAAATGGCCTAGAATGGGTTCTCAGGGTAAACTGGGGTCCTGGACAATTAACCAATGGATGCCTCAAGTGAAAGAATGGAAAACAAGGGTGAAACGTGAGCTTAAAAGATACAACCAAGTCCTTTTACATGGTTTTAAATTGCGAAAAACAAGTTGTTTGAAGCTTTTAAGATAGGGAAACAAGCCCATAATGGCTTGGTACCCCCCAGGGTGACCCAGGAAATGATCCCAGAAAATTACAGAATCAAAAGGGGGGCTATAAAACAAGATGGACAATCATTTTACAAGTTGTTACAACTATGTTTGGGAGAGTATTTACAACTTCAATTTTGGTTCATGGATGAAGGGTGGACTGACAAAAGGTTTGACTTTAAATGTATTTTATTAGTGATTTTTTAGTTACTAACACATGCCTTGGCCGCCACACTATTTTGAATGTTATCCCGATCAGGCAAACACATCCCGGAACTATGCCAACCAGTATAAGAAGAGTAGTCTTAACAAACCATGGTGGTTAGGTTGAAGAGTACCCCGTGTAGTTCAAAGAAAAAGGGATTAGCCACTTCTCGTCACTAGTGATTTTGGGCTCTTAAAGCCGCTTGGACGAAAGAAGGATACCTGTGAAAAGGAAGAGGCCCAGGACCCCCCTAAAGGGAGTTTTAGCTGAGCTTACCCAAGCACAGTAGTATTCCAACCAAGCTGAGCTATTCAACTCCTTGATCATGTGGTACTAAGGAAATACCACTCGATTTATACTAACTAGAAAATTTTTGAGGGGCTCCTAATGAAGACTCCCTGGATTTGACTCTTAGTATCCTATAAAATTGAAATTGCTTGAAATAAAGGACCAGGCCATTCATGTGGCGAGGTCACGTCTTGCTTTCATAAGCATGCCTCCTAGTCAATGAATTTGAAATCTACCTAAAACTTTATACAAAAACAAGTAAAATAATTATGTGACATATATGTCATAGCTAAATAATATGTGTATGTATATAGCTAAATAGTATAGGTTTTGTTTTGAGTGTAAGGGGTGAAACCCTGCTATGTTTTCAAGTTTTTTTGCGTTTTTTGAGTGTATTTTATATAGCATGGCCCCTTTAGGGGAAGCCACTTGTAGATTAGTGAATGAGAAATTATTCAATGAAAAAGATGACAAAATCAACTAATTTACTAGTAAACAATTATACCATTCAACCCAAAGGAATGGGTTGAGGCTCTTTGCAAGCGGCAAGGCTGCCATGTGCATGAAAGCCCCAACTGATTCCTTGTATGGGGATTGGAATTTTACTTATTTGAATTCAAAGTATTGATGGTTATTTACGAAATTACAAATCAGATTTTTATGAACAGAAAATTACAAGTAAACTACTCAAACTATCTACACAAACAAAGCATATCAACATGGGTATGCGTGCCAAAAATTTTAGAATGAGTGCTAGTGAATGTAAGGTGAATATGAGAGTGATTGGGTAGATTTACCGATCATATTTGATGTTTTTTCCCCGTTGTCATGCTGGCCACTTTGCCTCAAACAAGTCTTTAGGTGGTCCCCAACCGCTTAGAAGAAGCAGAGTAGGTGACTGAATTGTATCCTTGCAGGAAAACAATGAAATTTTAGTTATTTTATATGGAAAAACTGAAGTAAATGAAACAGAAAATTGCACATAAAAGATAGATAACAACCAACTAAGATGGTTGTTCCGTGGGGGAAAATTGACCAAAATGGTCAATTTTCCTGTTTGGGACAACAAGGTAATAGTAGGAAAACATGACATAAATATACATGAACAAGATAAGGAAGAAAACAAGTATGAAAAACAGGCTAAGAGGATTATTTAAGGGCTGTCCTAAGGGGCCCTAGGACTCCCAACAACTATCGACGGCTTCGATTTGGGCTTGTTTCGGCGAAGGGACCTCTTGGGCCTGAACCTTGAGAGGCTTTTCCCTTGTACCAAAAATCCACAAAACTGATTTTTATTATGCTCATGTTGTAGCTCTGTTTTCTACCTTTTCTCTGCCTTTCGTTTGGCGCAAATCCGACTCCGAATGAGTAAGATATGGCCCCGAAAAGGTACGCGAGAAAGAGCCAATCGAGAGACTGGTCAGGGAAAAACTTTAAATTGGGGGAAAATTCTGGGCTGGAAACTAGAATTGACAGGCTACTACAGGCCTGCATACTTGTAGCTGAAATTGTTTTTCCTCATCCGACCCAATTATGCCTCGAATACCCCCAATTAGGCATCCTTCTCGCGCGTGTTTTTAGGGCCAATAATGAGTTTGTGTCGCTCTGGGATGCACCACTGAAATTATGGGCTGAATTTTTGGAGGCGAATACCATGTATGCATTCTTGACTTTGCCCCGGTCGTTTCAACTATTCACGGGTGAAAATCCTCCTCTGGATGGCGAAATTATGCAATTAAAAATGTCTAGTGACCCTTGGGGGGGGGGGTTTAATTTTATTATATAGTTTTAAATATATAAATAAAATTTATTCTTAAAAAGTTTTAGTTTTATTTTAAATTTAAATAAAATTTCATATATATATATATATATATATATATATACAAAATAAAATAAAATTAAAATTAAAATAAAACTTAAAAATTAAAAAAAATAAAAATGAACTTTACTAGATACGAAAAACTTATAACAAAAATTAAAATTAAAAAAAATAAATTTTAAAATAGTTCTGGAATAGGGAGAGTCTGTGCAAGGTTTGGAGGAGAGAAGGTGGTGGAGGAGTTGGGAGAAGTGAGGACTTGGGAAAGGGTATGGGAGAATGCACGCAGGTCATGGGAAGGAGGAGAGGAGGAGTGGGGAGAGGGATTGGTGCGTGGGAATGGGGAGGAAGGGGTTGGGTTTTGGGGGTGCGCGCGGAGATGCAGCGTGTTAGCTTTCTGTAAATTTGTTTGGATGATAAAACAAACAACATAAGTAACCTACAAACCACTTTAGATTTGGGTACTAGCCTGCTCAACTTAGAGAGGGCTCTCTCCTGTCACTTGGTCTCTAAAAGATAAGGTCTCTTAACAAATTGGTGGCTAGATTTCATTTCTTTGAAAGAGGGCTTATAATTTGTTGGCAAGGAAGGGGAGGGACACTTAGGGCTATGGATTCAAATTTTTGAAAACAAATGGACACACTAACTAGTAGGTAGAACTCTCCAGAGGATAAAGGACAAATGAGGTGATGAATCTAAGTTATAAATTGTAATTTGCAGAGTGTAAGAAGAAAGGAAAAACATATAACTACATTAGAGCATCCACAAACAACAGAATTGGTTTCTCTTGAACAGGAAAAGGAAACACTTCGTCTAGAGACATTGGACTACAAGGCTAGGGTGTTGTAGCTAGAACAAGAAAAGGTGAAATGGTCACAAGAGCAAGCATAATTTCTAAACAAGGTTGTAGTTACATCTCCTACTGCAGAAGTTGGGTCAAACACTGAAGGACTTGTCCAAACTATGTCACAAGTTAGCTTGAAAGGAGAAATCAAAGGGCTGAAAGGAAGCATAGAGAAATTGAAGCAGGAATTGCATGCAAAGGATGAAAGGATAGCTCAATTTCAAAAGGAGAATAAAGTCTTGCAAGAGAGAATAAATAAATTGAAAGTAAGGTTAAGAGGCAAAGGTCTGTTGCAGGGAGCCAAACAAATCATCTGGGACTCTATAGCTACTGAAGCTGCCAAATTAAGATCATATTTGAATTTCATTAATGATAAACACAACATAGCCATTACAACCAGAAATAGGTGCATTGTTGTGAATGAAACTTTAGCAAAGAAACCATCAGAATGGGCCCAGAACACCATAAATTTACTCAACGTTGTTCCTACTGCAGACCTTTAGACTATTGGAGTTAAAGATAGAACTACATTGATTATTTGGGCCAGGAGGGTTACTGCTAAACATAATTTGTTGAAATCAGTCCAAACTAAGGCAACACAGATGGAACAGAGTGTATAAGAGTTCAAATATGTATTTGAATAATTGTTCGCCAAAGATATTCCACCATTTTGGGATGGCAAGGGAAAATTGTATGATCAGGAAGAATACAATGCTCATTTGAATCAGTGCAAAATGGATCATTCTAAGTTCGAAACCCTGCAGGAAAATATGAAAGGAGCTACATTAGTTTAGCATCTGATTACAGACTCAAATTCTGAATCATTTCAAAGCAATCAAGCTTGGACTGCCAATCATGTCATATGCTTCCTGCATTGACCTGGAAATTCTAATAAAGGAAATGATAGATTATGATATTCCTTCTTACTTGCAATGGAAGGAGATAGTCTGGTTGGGTAAGACAAAATGCAATTTTCCAGGGCCCAGTAAATGATGTCCAGATTTCAGTTAAAGACAACGAATCACACGAAGGGTCGAGACAGAGTCAGAGGGCGAAGAAAGGGATTGAAACACCAGAGGAGACAGAATCCAGATCAAGAAACGTCTTCTTGTTGATCATTGTAATCGGTTTCAAAACTGAAACGTTTCATTATAATCATTGTAATCAGTTTCAAAACCGAAACGTTTCATTATAATTGGTTTCAAAACCGAAACATTTCTTTATAATCATTGTAATCGGTTTCAAACTGAAGGAACTCGTCTTGTATAAATATTAGGAGTTCCAAATGTATTAGGGGTTGGCAGAAGTGAAAGGGTGCAATTTTAGCTATTTGGAATTTGAATGTAATTTTCTTAAGATGAATAGAATGCACATGCAGATGTCCTGAATTTTCCACGAAAAGATTCTAATGGTGGTGGTCTGAGTTTCGTCTTCTTTCTTCGTATGTATTTCTTGTGTGCTTAAATTCCGTTTTCATTGTATTCTGTTTAAATTGGATAATTGAAAGCCCAGAATTCATCTTGTGATGCTCTCGACTTAAGCAATTTAAACTATGTTAATTCCTCCTAACTAAGTCAGAATTCATTTTATTCAATGCTCTTATGCAATTATATGTTTTTTCTTTCTTCTTACACTCTGCAAATTACAATTTATAACTTAGATTCATCACCTCATTTATCCTTTATCCTCTTGAGAGTTCTACCTACCAGTTAGTGCTTCCATTTGTTTTTCAGAATTTTGACTCCATAGCCCTAAGTGTCCCTCCCCTTCCTTGCCAACAAATTATAAAACCCTCTTTCAAAGCAACAAAATCTAGCCACCGATTTGTTAAGAGACCCTATATTTTAGAGACCAAGTGACAGGAGAGATCCCTCTCTGAGATGAGAAGGATAGTACCCAGCTCTAAAGTGGTTTGTAGGTTACCTCTGTCATTTTTTTATCAGCCGAACAAATTTACAGAGTGCTAACATTTTGGCGTCGTTGTCAGGGATGAAACTGAAGATTTTCCCTGGGAAAAGAATGACTTAAAACTTCAGATTTGATTCCTGAGGGTGATAGTGAATCAAACACCTTATTGGCTGAAACTAAATTTACCCTGGCGACTCCATTATAAAGAAACAAGTAGCACAAAGTAGTTTGAGAAAGAAATCCTGGCTCCCAAGAGAATTCATACCAGAAGAAATCCAGACCCAGAAGAAATAATCCATGTGTCTGATCCTAAGAAACTTGTACACAAGAGAAAAGAAAGGCCAATAAGCCCAGTTTTTTGTCTGGACATAAATCTATCTTTACCCAAAGATGGAGTAAAAATCATTGAAGACCTTGATTTTGATTTGAAATTTGAGCAAACTCTGTTCAGAACTAGATCTGAATCCAATTTGAATGAAATCATCTTTGATGAGAAGAGGTTCCAAGATTTAATTTCAGTTTCCCCTATTAGACCCATTGTGATTCCTACTTAGAACAATCAACCACTTCAGGTTCTTCCTGCAACTATGGCAGCTAGGTTTCCCCCCCTTGTCCTACCTGCTCAGTTACATGATTTTCCTCGGGACTATAATCAAAGGAATAAGTTGTATGATGCTGAAGGCAATGTGTTAGCCCAAAAAGACTTAGACTAGTTCAATGATTTTGTGGACCTAGAAGAAGTAGATTATGAAGATGCAAAAATGAGATAGTTTTCTTAAAGTCTCGCAGGTGAAGTCAGAAAATGGTTTAGACCTCTTCCAGCAGCAAGTATCCCATATTTTGCATCCTTTGAAACAAGCTTTATTGCAAAGTGGGGTGACAAGAAAAACCCCCTTCAGTTGCTAACTCAGTACAACAACATGAGAAGGTCACCTGATGAAACAGTACAAGAGTTTTCAACTAGATTTATGAAAGTTTACAACTCAATTCCTACTGAAGTAAAACCTCCTCCTAGAGCTTCTCAACTTAGATATGTTGATTCCTTTGGCAGTGACTTTCCTTTGTTGTTAAGAGAAAGAAGATCCAATTCACTAGATGATATGATGAGTGATGCAATAGAAGTTGAAGTAAATCTAATGGCTTCAGGAAAGATCAAACATAATTCTGACAGAGACATAAACAAGGTTCAAGATAAGGCACATCCTTCAACCCCACAGTCATCAGAAGAGAGATTTGAGTTGATGATGAAGACTATGGAGAAACTCATGGAAATTGTTAGCGATAATTCTTGTCTTGGGCTCGAGAGCATCCAGCTCTGCAGGTTGCACGAGGAGCGCCCAAGCGCAGCATGGAAAAATCTTGTTTTATGGCTTCCAATCAAGTGAGCAGGTGAAATTACGTTGCCCACGGCCCAGATTCATCCATAAGAGCAGATCAACGATCATCGGGATATCGGGGCTACCAAGTTGACTGGTATATAGCGTCAAAAAAAGTGACTATATGCCAAGACTAAATCTGGGTCGTCCGATCCAGCGACGCATAGTGTGAGATCTAGTCGGCATATCGGCATTCGGGAGTTTGAAGGGTAAAATTCCCTCATCATCTCACATCTCGAAACCCCAAACCCCAAAGCACCGAAAGCGCCCAGAGTCGGGCCCGCGGTATTATGGAGCAGCCTCAGTCGTTCATCCACAGGAGACATCTGGCACGCGATTAGGCTCCTCACCTTTTCGCCCATCGCGACATCGAAACGCAAGGAACAGCTCCGTCATATTCCCGATGCGTGAGGTGCCGGGAGTGTCCAGGACCCAGGCCCACAGCATCGCTGAGCAAGTTCAGGACCGTCAGATATGAGAAGGACACGTGGCGCCCAACTAAGCCATCTCGGCGTTTCGCTCATCGCGACTGTGATGAGCAAGGATTAACTCCTTCCCATTCGCGAACGTCGAAAGCGCCTTGGGAATAAGAACATGGTCACAGCCCGTGGTCACTTGGGAGAGAAAGGAGCTGTGTAAAGAAGGCCAAAGGCATCGAGTCTAGTCGCCGAAAGGATCATCGTGATCTCCATGAACCATCTGATTCAACTTCAGTCCTGGTTTTTGCTTGAAATAAATGAAGGTGAGAAGGGGTGGTTAAAACCTCTCCTCATGCGTTAAGTGTAAGGTATGGCGGGTCTGGCAGGTGGTCTTCTCGAGAGGGTCCTATATACCCTTTTTTCCAAAAGAGCCATGCTGAGTCCTCGACTAGCCAGAGGAGGTCTGCACACGCCATTTTGGCCTTTAATGTTTCAGCTACCTCCCCTACAAAGGCCATGCAAAGTTAAGGAGACGTCTGACGAAGGAATTTCACCCCAAAGTTTGATTGAAGAGATGCTATGCCTTGGAGGGCGAGTGCGCCTCTGTTGGGTAAATTTTCCCAAGTATATGTGCTCGGTTTTTACATTTTTTAATCTTTCGATGGTAGAGCGAAGCTCCCAATTATAAAGTTTTAACAGAAGCTCGAGTTTTCTGGTTATGTATCTGTATGTGATATTTCTTGTTTTATGACAGACAGTATTTCTTATTCCATCTAATTTTCATCTCATACTGAGAGAGTTCGTGATCGACTGATTCGTGTGAATGATTGCAATTATGTTATGATAACGGATTTATCGTTGCATTGTTGTATTCTCCAGTTTTCTGCATTTGAATGTAAGAAGATCTTGCGTTTAGATGTCTTCTTCTACAGTCTGTTAGGAACCTGATGTTTATGACATACCTTTGCATCTCTCTGATACAAGTCTTCCCCCTACTCACCCTTACTACAACTCACTGTCTGAAGTTATCTAAGACCTCACTTGCCCATGCATGCCTGGCCTAGTTTTGAAGTTAGAACCACATTGTGTTGAGTTAACTTCCATTCGATCACCCCATTAAACAAATTGTGACATAAAATGATGGGCGTCGGGCTCTGCTCCTGCTGCAATCCAGGGGTGACTTCTGACGCTAACATTTCTGGCGCCGTTGCCGGGGACGAAGTTGAAGATTTTCCCTGGGAAGAACGACATTGAGCCTCTGATTCTGAAGGTGCATCAGACATCAGAGACCTTCAATATTTATACTGTGCACCTGGTGACTCCACTGTGGCAACTCCATTGTTCCCACATCACTGTTTCAGCTGTGGCTACTGTTAGCACACCTAAAAGCTGACCCTAAGGAGCTTTCTCAAGAAGGTTTCAGCAGCTGCTTTCTCAACCTGAGAAGCTTCCTGGGGTAACGATAACGTTAAGATCTGGCCTTTGATGGTGAACAAGGACCAGGCACATTCGAAGCTTTGCATCTTTCACCTGGCGACTCCATGATTCAAGGATCAATTGGTGACTCCGCTGGTTCGATATGGAGAAAATCCTTGCTCGCAGGTTTGCTCCTTTTAATTTTTCTGCTATTCCTGGTTTTCCTAATGTCGTCCCCTCTCTGAATGAATGGGGTGATTATTTGCCCATATTTGGAAAATGTGAAGAGGACAACCCTGCTCAGCACCTCAGTGAGTTTTATAAACTTATGCGTCAGTGGGAGATACATCATGAAGATGTATTACTGAAGATGTTCATGTTCTCGTTAGCAGGGGATGCGTGTAGATGGTATCATTCTTTACCCCCTGCTAGCATTTCTTCACTCAGTGAGTTCCATGTAGCTTTCACCGCTTACTGTTAGAAGTTGTATCCCTCTGAGTTGATTTTTCATAAATGTTGTGAGGGATACTGCAACAAATGTATACAAGATAGAGCCATCTTTTATGAAGGCTATGAGGATGATCCTGATGACCTGGATCAGGAATCAGTCATTTCTCCTCCCCATTCGTCTGCTTCGGGCGAAGTTATGGATTTGGTAAAATCTATCAATGCTAGACTTGACAGGTGGGAAGCTGAATAATGCACTGAGGATTTCCCATCCTTTGAAGCAGAGGACCTTAGCAGCTCTACTGAGGGCGATTATGAAAAAAGCTTTCCCACGGGTCCTGTTTATGGTCATTATGAATCTGACCCATGGAAGAGCCAAGAAGAAGAAATCCTCCCAGATATGATTATGTCTGATGAAGGCTGTGATGATGAGGGATGTAAGGATAGAAGACTGGGGGAAGAAGATGCTCTAAGTGAACTAATAGAGCAGGTGAAATCTCTCACTGCCCAACATGCAAGGTTGGAATCTGAGGACAATGGGGAGGATTTTCTAGTTTCCAAGGCAGATGTTCTAGATGGCTCTTTCGAGGAGATTATTGAATATTTCGTAAATGCATTAACATCTGCCCCCAATGAGCTTGTTGTCTCAGATCAAAACGATGAAGTGGTAGTTGTGGAAGAGGATTGTTCTCTTTTCCTTCACAAGATCTCCCATGATGTGTTTACATTCGGGGTCGAAACGGAGGAGAGGGGGATAGTTCCACTTCTACAAGTTGGAGAATCTTTGTTCCCCCCCGACTTTGATGATTATCTGGAAGAGGAGCATCAGAACCCCACATCACCTTTTGTTGATCAGAGAAGCCAACCCACTTATGACAATTATGGATCAGAGTATGAGCTCGATATGCTAGATTTCCAAGAGCAGGTCGCAGAACCTTGTCCTCTGCTCACTAGGGAAAATTATCACGTGGAAATGAGCCATCTCAGTCTTTCAGAAGACGCTGAGCAGTATGAGGAAGATCATAATTTACCCGGGGGGGGGGGCTGTTTATGATGAATACAAATCTGACCCGGGGGAGACCCAAGAAGAGGAAAAAGAACCAAAGGAGCAGTCTACCCTTTGTTCAGAGCCATTCAGTGAGAAGCCACCACCTGAGATCAGCGAGCCTACTTCATTTATTCACCCACCTGTGCTTACCAGAGATATTCGACCGCGTGTGAACAATTGTGTAGTAGAAGAGGCTGTCTGTCGCCAATTTCCTGGAATTGGCCACTCATTCGATGACCCTGTCATCAAATACATGGAGTGGCATTTCCCTTATTCTTTGGAGCCGCCATATCCCATCTCAACTTCAGCTTGTAAGGAGAAGTTGAAGAGCGTAACCGTTCTGCTGTCATGATTACATCAACTGTTTGTGATCACTGACAAAAGGAAAGAGCTTCCCTTCAGGAAGTTACTTGATTGGTTATGGTGGAAGTCTACTTTCACCTAGCCCCATGTAAAGTGTTTTATTAGTTTAGGACTGTATATAAATAAGCTCCTTTGAGCATGTAGCTTTGTTTGCTTTGCTTTACTTTTCGGCCTATATTTTCAGAAGCGGGGTGTTTTGAGCTTGACTCCATAGCCCAACATCAAGGCACTGAAGCTGCGGAATGAGTTCTTAGAGAATCATAGGGATGAATCTATCCCCCATGGAGCCTAATGTTAGTGATAATTCTTGTCTTAGGCTCGAGAGCATCCAGGTCTGTAGGTTGCACGAGGAGCGCCCAAGCGAAGCACAGAAAAATCTCGTTTTATGGCTTCCAATCAAGTGAGCAGGTGAAATTACGCTGTCCACGGCCTGGATTCATCCATAAGAGCAGATCAACGATCATCGGGATATCGTGGCTACCAAGTTGACCGGTATATAGCATAAAAAAAAGCGGCTATATGTCAAGACTAAATCTGGGTCGTCCGATCCAGCGATGCATAGTGCGAGATCTAGTCGGTATATTGACATTCGGGAGTTCGAAGGGTAAAAGTCCCTCGTCATCTCACATCTCGAAACCTCGAACCCCAAAGCGTCGAAAGCTCCCAGAGTCGGGCCCGCAGTATTATGGAGCAGCCTCAGTCGTTCATCCACAGGAGACATCTGGCGTGCGATTAGGCTCCTCGCCTTTTCACCCATCGCGACTTTGAAATGCAAGGAACAACTCCATCATTTTCCCGATGTGCGAGGTGCCGGGAGTGTCCAGGAATCGAGCCCACAGCATCGTCGAGCAAGTTTAGGACCGTCATATCTAAGAAGGATGCGTGGTGCCCAACTAATCCATCTCGGCGTTTCTCTCATCGTGACTGTGATGAGCAAGGATTAACTCCTTCCCATTCGCGAACGTCGAAAGCGCCTTGGGAATAAGCACATGGTCACAACCCGTGGTCACTTGGGAGAGAAAGGAGCTGTGTAAAGAAGGCCAAAGGTGTCGAGTCTAGTCGCCGAAAGGATCATCATGATCTCCATGTGCCATCTGATTCAACTTCAGTCTGGGTTTTCGCTTGAAATAAATGAAGGTGAGAAGGGGTGGTTAAAACCTCTCCTCATGTGTTAAGTGTAAGGTATGGCGGGTCTGGCAGGCGGTCTACTCGAGAGGGTCCTGTATACCCATTTTTCCAAAAGAGCCATGCTGAGTCCTCGACCAGCCAGAGGAGGTCTGCACACACCATTTTGGCCTTTAATGTTTCAACTACCTCCCCTACAAAGGCCATGCGAAGTTAAGGAGACGTTTGACGAAGGACTTCCACCCCAAAGGTTGATTGAAGAGATGCTACGCCTTGGAGGGCGAGCACGCCTCTGTTGGGTAAATCTGCCCAAGTATATGTACTCGATTTTTACATTTTTGAATCTATCGATGGTAGAGCAAAGCTCCCAATTTTAAAGTTTTAACAGAAGCTCGAGTTTTCTAGTTATGTATCTGTATGTGAGATTTCTTGTTTTATGACAAACAGTCTTTCTTATTCCATCTAATTTTCATCTCATACTGAGAGAGTTTGTGATCGACTGATTCGTGCAAATGATTGCAATTATGTTATGATAACGGATTTATCGTTGCATTGTTGTATTCTCCAGTTTTCTGCATTTGAATGTAAGAATATCTTGCGTTTAGATGTCTTCTTCTACAGTCTGTTAGGAACCTGATGTTTATGACAGACCTTTGCATCTCTCTGATACAAGTCTTCCCCCTACTCACCCTTACTACAACTCACTGTTTGAAGTTATCTAATACCTCACTTGCCCATGCATGCCTGGCCTAGTTTCGGAGTTAGAACCACATTGTGTTGAGTTAACTTCCATTCGATCACCCCATTAAACAAATTGTGACATAAACTAATGGGTGTCGGGCTCTGCTCCTGCTGTAATCCAGGGGTGACTTCTGACGCTAACATAAATGATGTCCTTAGATAATAAGCCTAACACCAGAGAGCAAGCTGATTTTCCACCAGAAATCAAAGGAGACCAGCAGTTTCACATATAAGACAAAGAGACCAGAGGAACCAGGGTGATCAACAAATAAGTCCTCCTTTTCAAAATAATTATGTAAATAAAAATTTTGATGAAACTTTTGAAGATAATATGCATTGTTGTGATGATGATGAAACAAAGGTGTTTTTAACTAAAGAAGAACATGATCAGTTCATGGATGCAAATGATATATATATGCAGGAGAATGATGAAAGGTTATCAGTGGAAAAGGAAGACTATCAAAAAAGGTTACAGAATGCCATCATGCAATTCCAGAAATAATATAATCTCTAAAGAAAAAAGGTGCCTGCAAATCCTCCAAATGGAAATCTTACCAAGGAATCTCAAAATAATACACCTTCTTCGAGTCAACCTAAGAAGGAATTTGTTTCAAAGGATGTTGTGGAGAAAGGAAAGAAGAAGGAAGAATCTCCAAAGAAAGTACCTGAAGTAAGAAAGGAGACAGTCATCAAAGAGGTAGAAAAAACCTCGTCTTCCTTTAACTTTGAAAGTGAGATGGCCAAAATTAAAATATTTGTTCCATTCAATGAGATGATAAATAATAGTGAATATAGAAATCAAATCATTAAGATGCTCAAGATGGAAGAAACTTCTGATACTTTAAATATACAAGATGATCATCCTGCCATCTTGTTTGGCCCTCGTGTAGAGGAGAGTGGTGATGTTGATGAGGTCCTTCCTTTCTATGTTAGTCTGAAGATTCATGATATGACTTTACATAATGCTATGTTAAATTCAGGAGCATCCCATAATTTGATGCCCAAGGTGGTCATGGACCAGTTGAGTCTAGATATAACAAGGCCTTACAAGGATCTTTTCTCCTTTGATTCAAGGAAGGTGAAGTGCTTGGACCTAATCAAAGATCTGGTAGTATATTTTTCTCAAATTCCAGCAAAAAATATGGTCATGGATGTGGTGTTTGTTGATATCCCTCCTAAATTTGGCATGTTTCTATCTAGATCATGGGTTGTGAAGTTGAAAGGGACTCTGCAAATGGATATGTCATATGCCACTATCCCTGTTTTTGGCCAAGATAAGAGGTTGTACAAGGAAGTATTACTCAAGTACATGGTCAGTAACAAAGCCCAGCCAAAAAATCCTCCAGAGGCCTTAGACAAGGTTGCCCCCTCTCCCCCCTTCTTTACGCCATCCAAGCTTATGTTCTAAGTTTTCAGCTTGATTATGCTCAAACGTACCACAACCTTTCCGGTTTACGCATCACAAAGGGAGTAAACGATATCAATCATGCCCAATTCACAGATGATACGTTACTCCTCGGTGGTGCGAGTTTTGTGATAGCCAAGAAATTCAAAAAGAAATTGGATACCTACACAGAGATCTTTGGCAACGTAATTAGCTTGAATAAAAGTAAAATTTTTAGATGGAACATCACCCCAAGGGAAATGCTCAAAATTTCAAGAATCCTGGGAATAGAAAGCAACACCAATTGGGAGGAATTCAAGTACTTGGGAGTCCCTATTTTCAAATCCAATCCTAGAGCCTCGCACTAGAATTAGGTAATAAAAAGGATCAAAAACAGAATTAACTCCTGGGGAACTAAGTGGCTAAATATAGCAGGCAAGGTGGTTCTTATCAAAGCAGTGCTGGCCAACATCCCAATTTATCAATGTTCCCTTCTCCTGCCCCCTAGTACAGTAATCCAAAAGATAGAAGTATTGATCAGACGCTTTTTGTGGGAGGGAGGGAAGCAAACAGAAAGGAAACTGCATCTTATAAGCTGGGGGAAAATCGCCAAGCCGTACCTAGAAGGAGGCCTCTAGTTCAGAAACCTTCAAATTCAAAACTTAGTGTTGGGGGCAAAGATCTTATGGAACACAATTACAGGGGAACCCACTTGGAGAAAAAGGGTCCTTTGGAAGAAATATTTTCGAGGGCCAAGAAAAAATTGCCTTGGAAAGCCAACAAAAGTTGGGAAAGGCTCCCCGATATTTGCCCTTTGCTAGAAATCACTGCATCCTTTCCACAACCAAATCACCTAGATTCCAGGGAACGGGAAAGATATAAGCATTTGGGATGACTCTGTTCCTGAAGAAGCACCAATCTCAACACAACAAGATCTAAGGCGACTCAGGGTTCTGGATGCAATCTCAAAACCTCTTCAAACTGTGGGACATTTAGTGCTAGGGGAATGATGAGAATTTCTCCTGAATAAGATGGAAAATTACAAACCTTCCCCAAGACCTGGAAGATGATTGGCTCAATCTAAAGAGGATGCTGCAAGGGAAAACCCCTTTACATAAAAAGAAAAAAGACCAGAGAGGTTGGGGCCATCAAGCTGGACCCTACACTGCAGTAGAAGGGTATCTTTACTTCGCCTCGTTACCCCATGTTCCCCCCAACCCAGTGATCTGGAAGGTTGTTTGGACACCGAAATATATTCCAAATATAGACATGTTTAGCTGGACAGTGGCTCATAAGGGGGCACTTTCAGGGGAAAATTTAAGAAGAAGAGGGTTGGAAGGGCCCACCAGGTGCCCGCTCTACTGCAAGGAAGAGGAGACGATAAACCATTTGTTGCTGGACTGTCCCTTTTCCAAGGAGGTCTGGCAGACTACCCTGGGTCTTGGAGATATTGGGCCCCCTATCCCACGGTAAACTCAAGCGTTACTGTCAGATTGGTTTACCCTCTATCCTTTCCAGACAACCAGTCAATGCCATCTGTTAGCGCTTTGGAAATCACTTCCAAAATTTATCCTCTGGAAGATTTGGATAGAAAGGAATAACTGGATCTTTAGAGAGACAAAGAATACCCCAGCTCAGGTTGCTTCTAGGATTAAGGCCCTCTTCAGTGAGAGTGCCCCTCACTTCATCAAAACCTCTAATTTGAAGCCCCTAGAAAGGGAAGAAGAAGATTGGTTGAAGCACCTAGACATCCAAAACCCACCGGCTCCTGTTCCTTTGATTTCCTCCATCTGTAGCTAGGACCTCAGGATGGGGAAGCAAGAACTGGAGGACTGGAAATATTCCACGAACTCCACCCTACTCTTCTTTGACGGAGCCTCAAAGGGGAACCTAGGGATGGCAGGGGGAGGAGGAATTATAACAAGATCTGAAGGAAATACCATTCTTCGGTTTGCCTAGGAAATTGATGTTGACTCCAATAACAGATCAGAATCCCTCGCCCTCTGGCAAGGGCTCACTCAAGCCCTGCTCCTCAATGTACGAGATTTGGTGGTGCTAGGGGACTCTAGAATTTTAATTCAAGCCTTAAACCAAAGCTTTTCTTTATCAAACGACCAACTACAACACTCTCTAGAAAAAATAAAGGTACTCATGGGCCAATTCCATACTATCCAGCTCTTCCATGTCCTCCGAGGGAAAAATTCACAAGTGGATGAAGAGGCCAATTTGGGGGCCCACCTGGGGAAAGGGAGCCTGCTCCTCAACAACGTTTTGGTAAACTGGGATATCCTGTAATCTCACAAAACGAAATGATCCAACAAATGGTCATTTGGACAAGACGACCTGCAGAAGAAATGACATATATGCTTCAGCCAAATCGCACGAGATTCAAGTGGATGGCGAACGCCATCATTTCGTCCCTGACTTGCATGTGACCGCCCATTCCTCAGCGCAATGACTCGTGTGGATTTGGGCTTCAAAATAAATGTTGCCCACCCATTTCAGATGGGAAGGAGAAGAGCAAAGTAAGAACATGGACCTTCAGGAAGGAGGCAAAGAACAGACCAAGAGAGATGCGAATGGGAGACATGAGTTAGCAGAAGCAAAATAAAAAAGACAGTCCAGATGGCTTCTAGCTCGAGAAATAATCCAACAGTTGAGGAAAGAATTTCGGCACTCGAAGAAAACATGAAGTAGCTTCGGGGCATGCTGGAAAACTTGGACGATATTCTCCAGAATTTAGATAGCAAGGAAGGAAGGAGACTGGAAGTACTTGAGCTCGACATAATACACACTAGAACAGGGTTGTGTGAGGATTTGGGGGAATTGAAGAAGGAACTGAAAGACCCACATCAAGAAATCGAAGTGAGGGTTAGCAATTTGGAGAGGCAGATGGAACAGCTGAATAATAATTGGAAGCTAGAGTGCGATCAGGCTAAGAACAAGAGCAAGGAGTAATCAGAAAGTATATCCAGTGTGTCTAAGTTAATGCGTATTGGCTCTTATATCAGCCACGCAAGGCATTTAAGTGTGTTGTTACTCTTTTTATATGTGTAGTACTCTCAGTCTGTTGTCTCTTATAAATTTTTTTGCAAGGCAGTATAGCCTAGTCTTGCTTAGCAAGACCTTTTGTAAACGAACCAGTGGTTCACCACTGTTTATCTAATATAAGCTCCATTAACCATTTTTGTTAAAAAAAAAAACAAAGCCCAGCTAAAAAACCATCCCATTTACTCTGTGGAGACTGAGATTGGTTCTTCCATTTTCTTTAATGATTTGAGTTTTGAAGGGGAGGTGCCAAAGACTGATATGACTATCAAAGACAAATATGATCAACAGACTGAGGAAATTTCAGATCAACAAAACAATGCAGAAAATGAAATGTGGAATATGCGCTTTGATAGAGCTATCAACAGAGAAGGAGCAGGAGTTGGTGTGTGGATTAACCCCCCCAGATTGGGTACAATTTTTTTTTCTTACAAGCTTGCTTTTGATTGCACAAATAATATGGCTGAATATGAGGCATTAGTGTTAGGATTTAAGACTTTGAAAGAAATGGGTGCTAGGAGGATAGTTGTACAAGGATATTTTGAGTTGATTATAAATCAGGTAAAAGTTATATATCAAGCAAAGAATCCTAGATTAAGAGAATATAGGAATATAGTGCTTGATCTTCTTGAAGAATTTTCATAATATAGTCTCTCAGTGATTCCAAGAGGTCAGAATCTGATCGTTGATAGTCTAGTTACTTCAGCCTCAGTTTTCAAAATTCCAATTTTTCCTAACAGAGGATATGAGATTGAGGTCAAACACAGGCCAGCAGTACCTGATAATATTAAGTACTGGCAAGTTTTTGAAGATGATAAACAAGTAGAAAGTTTCCTTCAGATGAATGGTGAGTTTGCAAATTCCAATATTGATGAGGAACATTGTTGTGAAGAAGAAGATGCAGTTGTATTCACAAATTATGATTATTTCAAGAATCATATTGCTGGTAAGGATATAATGCAACTAAAAAATATCATTACCAAAGGCCTCGTCCCATTAGAAAAAACTCTTTGACAAAAATGATGTATCCAGAAGTCCTAAAATTACTGCAAATGATGAAGATATTGAAGATTGCAACATTGGGACTCAGAAAGATCCCAAGGTCATCAAGATATCCAAGACACTTAGCTCAGAGGTCAAGCAAAGGTATATCAATTTAATGAAATAATTTCCTGATGTTTTTGCATGGAGTTATGAATATCTAAAGGTCTATGATACTAAGGTGATTCAGGATGTGATTCCAATCAAGGAAGATCACAAACATTTCAAGCAGAAATTAAGAAGAATTAATCCTTTACTACTGCCATTAATTGAAAAGGAGATAAATAAGTTGTTTGAGGCCAAGATCATAGTGTCTTTGAGATTTTCTAAGTGGGTGGAAAATCTAGTACCTGTCAGGAAGAAAAGTGGAGAGATCAGATTATGTGTGGACATTCGAAATCTAAACAGTGTATCTCTCAAGGACATTTACCCACTACCTAAGATGGATCACATCATGCAGAAGGTGGTTGGTTCCCAAAAAATATCAATGTTGGATGGTTTCTCTGGGTACAACCAAATCATGGTACACCCTGATGATCGAGAGAAGACAACCATTATAACACCTTGGGGCACCTTCATGTATGCCAAAATGCAGGAGAAACTTTCCAAAGGGCTATGGATATAGCCTTTGCTGATGAGAAAGATAAGTTTATTGTTATTTAATTAGATGATATCATTGTATATTCGGTTTCTGATGATGAACATATTAAACATATAAGGAGATATTTTCATAAACGTAGGAAGTTTGGCATCTCATTGAACCCCAAGAAGTCTAATTTTGGCATGGAAGAGGGAAAATTGCTTTGTCACATTGGAGGGAATAAAGATAGATCCCGACAAAGTTGAAGGAATCCTAAAAATTGGCACACCCAGAAGAAAGAAAGAAGTACAATATTTCCTAGGGAAAGTAAATTTTTTGAGAAGGTTTATCCCTAATCTGGCTGAAATCATAAAGCATATCACTAACATGCTCAAGAAAGGAAGTGAGATAAAGTGGACCCCTAAAGATAGAAATTATTTTGAAGATATTAAAGTGGCATTGACCAAATTCCCAGTGCTGGCCAGTCCAAATTTTGAAGAAGACTTCATATTGTTTTCTTTTGCCTCAGAACACACCATTGTTGGTGTTTTGTTACAAAAAGATGAACAAAACTTTGAGAGGCCTATAGCCTACTATAGCAGGACATTGAGGGATTCCCCACTAAAGTATGATATAATGGACAAGTAGGCATATTCACTAGTGAAGGCCCTAAAAGAGTTTAGAATTTATATCTTGCATTCCCATATCGTTGCTTATGTGCCCAACAGTTTTGTGAAGGAAATTTTGACTCAGCCTGATCCTAAGGGTAAAAGGGGCAAGTGGATAGCTGTGTTGTTGGAGTATGAACTCGAGATCAAACCTACAAAGCTGATCAAGGGGCAGGGACTTGCAAATATGATGGCATAGTCAAATTGTGAGTTCTTCGAAATTAATTTCATTGCTAATTTATCAGCAAATTCAGAAGAAGAAAAGGTCCCTCAGGTATCCCAAAAATTCCTTGACTCCCCATGGTATGCTGACATTATTTATGTGTTCAGAAATTTGCAAGCTCCTCCCGAATTGAGAAAAAACAAGGCCAGGTTTTTGAAGTTAAACGAAGCAAAGTTTTGCATTCTAGACCAATCTCTATATTGGAAATATACAGGAGGGATCTTGCTAAGTTATTTGCTGGAAGAAGAAGTAGAAAAATCCATAAGAGAGTTTCATAAAGGTGATTGTGGAGGGAACTGTTATTGGAAAACTATTGTGCACAAAATATTGAGGGCAGGTTTCTATTGTCCTAGCATTTTTTCTAATGTTTACAAAGAAGTTTCAAGCTCTCATGGATGCCAATTTTTTTATGGGAAGAGAAAACTACAGCCTTTACCTTTGAAGCCCATATCTGTTGAAGCACCTTTTAGGAAATGGTGCCTTGATTTCATAGGTGAAATCCATCCACAATCCTCAGCTCAACATAAGTGGATACTGACAGCCACAAACTACTTCACCAAGTGGATTGAAGCAATCCCCACAAGGCAAGCCACCTATATTGTTATCATTCAATTTTTGGAAAACAATATTTTGTCTAGATTTGGTTGTCTAGTTAAAATCATCACTGGCAATGCAACAACATTCAAATCTAAAAAGATGGAGAAATTTTGCAGTGATTACAATATAACTCTTGGTCATTCCATATCTTATTACCCTCAAGGTAATGGGTTGGCTGAGTCATCCAATAAGAGTTTGACCAAAATTATCAAAAAACTGTTGCAAGATAAAAAAACGGCTTGGCACAAGAAGCTTATTTATGCACTATGGGCTGACAGGATCACTACCAAGAGGTCTATTGCCACTTCACCCTTCTATATCGTATATGGCACAGATGCAATTTTTCCTACTTCATTAGGATTGCTACACTTGATGAGATTATTACAGGAGCAAGATGTTGAACTAGATGCCACTCAAAGGAGGATAAATGAACGAATCAATGTTCAACAAATGAGAGAGAAAGCCTTCAACATTTCTCAACTCCATCAAGACAAAATTAAAAATTATTTTGAAATGCATACTATGGAGGATGTTTTCAAAGTGGATGATTTGGTACCGAAGTGGGATGCAAGGAATGAAGACAAAGGAAAGCATGGGAAATTTGATCATTTATGGCTGGGACCTTTCAGGATTATGGCATACCATGGTAATAATGCTTATTTGCTACATGAACTCAATGGAGATCTCATTGGTGGGGGACCTGTGAATGGCAGGTTTCTCAAACACTATCTCGCTTAAAAGTAGTTTTCACCCTTTCCATTTCATTGTACATAACCATTGTTGTTTTTCAGTTGAAGCATTTGAAGTCAAATCAACAGAAAATTGAAGCCCGAAGTGAAGGCCCTAAGTTTATGCGGAGTATAATTGGAGTTATGTCAAGAATGTTTCGCGAATAGGTTGTTGATCAATTTAGTTATGTGAGTGAAATAAATCCCAATGGATAGACACTTGGTCTATCGTTCTTTGCTACCTCACTGGGAGGATAGAATCCGCAGTTGGAGCCTATGTTAGTCACCATTATTTTTTTTGTGCGAAATCAAGATTTCAAAATCTAGCGAAACATTAAAATTGGTTTGGAAGACTGATAAACTTGGAAAGGGGATGAATATGGAAGGGAAGGAATAAATCTGGTAGGAGCGCTAAGTTGATCGGGTCCAAAGCATCGTGGATCATGAGTTCTCAAGATCAATGGTCAAGAATGATTTTGGGGAGCGAAGCTCCACGAGGTTTAAATTTGAAGGGCAGTCCCAAAATTTAAACTGCAATTTTCTCTCGGAGGTACATGGCATCACTAGATGCATTTCGTAACGAAAAGAGGGTTGCCTCAAACCACTTTCTTAGGCCCCCGAAAAATGGAAAAGTATAAAAGGACATTTAGTCATTTATTTTATTTGATTATTATTTTAACATTGGACTGTTAGAACCTTGGTGTGACCACCATATTTCACCTGGAGCTCAATAGTACACTAACTCGGCATGCCATTTCTACTCGTTTCCGGGTATTCTTCATCACAACCATGGATCCCATCATAACCTTAGTAACATAACAAGATCCTATGGCAAATGGATAATCCCTAATTGAACGAGACGAAGATGTTTTTTATGTCAAAATCACTATTTCCCCTATCTTTGTGTCCAGAAGAAACCTGTACGATAAAGTAGGAAGATGTATACCATTCCTTGAAGCAGTCCAAGCCACCATAGTCCCTTATGTTGTCGAAATTGATTTCCCGTTTCCCAAATGTATAGGTTTGTGCGTTGAACAATATTCCCATAATGAAAGATTCGTTGTGAATAAACGAGGGTCTGAGGTCTTGTATAGGGTAGAGATTTTGTCAATTCAACAGTACCTCGGTATACTAGAATCTTTTTCCGCAATTTCTTAACCTTTCAATGAAGAGAAGTTGATTAGGGTATATAGAGAATTCCCATCAGAGGTCCAAGATCTATTTTTACAAACAATTATCAAACCTGAACATTTTTCAGAATGTCTGTCTTTGCCGATGAATGTAAATATAATGGTCATCGAAGTCCAATAGGTTTTCTCCCTATTGAGACAATTTTTAGGTCTAGATAATGACAAATATGTGGTTGAAGTCATACTCGATTTCCTTTTAAACTTTTTAAAGTCATAGTCTGGTCTGTCAATTCGTATCATCTTTGATCAATTCCTAGCTGATAATATCCATAAACAACTAGTAAATTTTCACTCCCTAAGACATTTTAGATACTACACTTATCTGTTGAGAATTTTCCTAGAAACCAACAAGAGGGAATTTCCTAAAGCAACATTTGTGTCAAATCAATGTAAAAGAATTACATTACTTATCTTCATCAACAAAGTCATGTCCAAAGTTTATAGTTTGATTTTCAATAGCAACCTACCTAGAGTTTTGGATGACATGAGAAGCTATATACAACCAAATCCAGGGAACAGAGTGGGGGATTGGGTATTATTCATGCACTCAACAGTAATCTGGGTTTATGGTTGTCATGAATCCCCTTACCTATTGCATATTTTTATGACTTATAGAATCTTTTCCCTTGAATTCATCATTTAGAGAATTATAATTGAGACAGAGCATTTCCTAAAGTTGCACAAAGCCTCCAACCTTAAGATCCCTTTTATCATTGGCTCCTTTATTGTCAAATCCAGATCATGTTTATCTTAGGCTCAAGCAAATCTCAAAGAGTTTGGTTTTGCATAGTTATAGGGAAGAAGGTACGATCCACACCAAATCATATCCAAGAGAAGATTGATGACCAAACAGGCCCCTTATGAGCATGAACATGTTGAGGGTTCTGATAAGCTAGCTAATCTAGAGGTCTGTGTTGATATGGAAGAAACCCTGCAACAAATTCAAACATAACAAGCTCCTCAGAAGATGATAATCAAAGTTCCTAAGATAAGTGTTTACAGCAAGAGAAGCAGTTTAGAGGCCATGGGCATCAGTGATCAACATACTGCTCCTAAGAAGATGAAAGTTACATATCCAACACAGATTGTGGATTTAGAAGAAGAAGAGCCCAGAGACCAAGTAAATCTAGATATGGTGGAAAGTGGTACTAGCACCGTAGAGGTTGAAAAGGAAAATAAACTCCAAAGTGAAGGTAGCTCAAGGACCTTTAGTAGCAAGAAATACATCTTTGATAAAAACATCTGAGTCCATTTATCAGTCTAGAGAAGATTTGGCAAAACAATATGCTGAGAAGGGAAACACAACTATGGGTGAGATGAGGGATTTAGTCCCTGAAGTGGAAAATATATCTCATCATAAATATTATCTGTTCATAGTAAGAGATGTCAAAAAGAGGACCTTTAACATTGCAGTTGCAGACGAAGACAAAGTCTTTGAGATAAAGATAAAATATGACAACATCAGTGCCCTAGACATGGTCAAATTTCACAAACACACTAGTGACATGCTATAATCTGATTACCTAAGCTTAAGTTTAAATAATTCAAAACTATCATCTTATGCAATGAAATTGGAAGGACAGTTGAGGCAGGAAAAGGCATATAGTAGATCTTGGTAGACTCAGGTCAAGAGGTTGGAATCTGAAGGTCCCCAAGGGTTGAAATCCTCATTGGATGACAAAGACAAATTAATTCAAATTTTGAAGAAGAAATTGAAAATGCCTGCTACAAAGAATCCACATACAACAGAATTGGTTGTTCTAGAATAGGAAAAGAAAACACTTCGTTAAGAGACATTGAACTACAAGGATAGAGTGTTGCAGCTAGAACAAGAAAAGGTGAAATGGTCACAACAACAGGCAAAATTGCTAAACAAGGTTGTAGTTGCATCTCCTACTGCAAAAGTTGGGTCAAACACTGAAGGACTTGTCCAGGCTATGTCACAAGTTAGCTTGAAAGAAGGAGAAATCAAAGGGCTGAAAGGAAGCATAGAGAAATTGATGCAGAAATTTCATGCAAAGGATGAAAGGATAGCTCAATTTCAAAAGGAGAATGAAGTCTTGCAAGAGAGAATAAATAAATTGAAAGTAAGGTTAAGAGGAAAAGGTCTATTTCAGGGAGCCAAACATATCATTTGGGACTCTATAGCTGCCGAATCTACCAAATTCAGATCACATTTGAATTTCGTTAATGATAAATACAACATAGCCATTACAACCAGAAATAGGTGCATTGTTGTGAATGAAACTTTAGCAAAGAAACCATTAGAATGGGACCAGAACACCATAAATCTAGTCAACATTGTTCCTACTGCAGACCTCCAGACTATTGGGGTTAAATACATAACTACATTGATTATCTGGGGCAGGAGGGTTATTGCTAAACATAACTTGTTGAAATCAATCCAAACTAAGGCAACATAGATGGAACAAAGTGTACAAGAGTTCAAAGATTTATTTGAAGAATTGTTCACCAAATATCTTCCACCATTTTGGGATGGCAAGGAAAAATTGTATGATCAGGAAGAATACAATGCTCGTTTGACTCAGTGTAGAATGGATCATTCTAAGTTAGAAACCTTGAGGAAAATCTGAAAGGAGCTACATTAGTTGAGCATCTGATTACAGACTTTGAAATTCTGAATCAATTCAAAGCCGTCAAGCTTGGACTGCCAATCATGTCATATGATTCCTACATTGACCTAGAGATTTTGATAAAGGAAATGATATATTATGATATTACTTCTGACTTGCAATGGAAGGAGATAGTCTGGTTGGGTAAGACAAAATGCAGTTTTTCAGGGCCCGATAAATGATGTCCAAATGTCATTGAAGGATAGAGAATCACACGAAGGGTCGAGATAGAGTCAAAGAGTGAAGAAAGGGACTGAAACGCCAGATGATCCATAATCCATATCAAGAAATGTCTTCTTGTTGATTATTGTAATCGGTTTCAAACCCAAAAAGTTTCATTATAATCATTGTAATTGGTTTCAAAACTGAAACGTTTCTTTATAATCATTGTAATTGGTTTCAAACCGAAGGAACTCAACTTGTATAAATATTAGGAGTTCCAAATGTATTAGGGGTTGGCAGAAGTGCAAGGTCACGATTTTAGCTATTTGGAATTTGAATGTAATTTTCTGAAGCTGAATTGAATGCACATGTAGATGTCCTAAATTTTTCATGAAAAGATTCTAATGGTGGTGGTCTGAGTTTTGTCTTCTTTCTTTGTATGTATTACATGTGTGCTTAAATTCCATTTTCACTGTCTTCTGTTTAAATTAGATAGTTAAAAGCCCATAATTCATCTTGTGACGCTCTCGGCTTAAGCAATTTAAACGATGTTATTTTCCTCCTAACTAAGTCAGAATTCATTTTATTCAATGCTCTGATGTAGTTATATGTTTTTCCTTTCTTCTTACACTCTACAAATTACAGTTTATAACTCAGATTCATCGCCTCATTTAGCCTTTATCCTTTGAAGAGTTCTACCTACCAGTCAATGCTTCCATTTGTTTTCAGATGTTTGACTCCATAGCCCTAAGTGTCCCTCCCCTTCCTTTCCAGCAAATTATAAAACCCTCTTTCAAAGAAACAAAATCTAGCCACTGATTTGTTAAGAGACCCTATCTTTTAGAGACCAAGTGACAAGAGAGATCCCTCTTTGAGCTGAGCAGGCTAGTACCCAACTCTAAAGTGGTTTGTAGGTTACCTCTGTCGTTTGTTTTATCAGCAGAACAAATTTATAGAGTGCTAACATTTATGGGCTGGAAACCAGAATTGACAGGTTGCTACAATCCTGCATACTTGTAGTTGAAATAGGTTTTCCTCATCCGGTCCAATTTGTCCTCGAAGACCCCTAATTAGGCCTCCTTCTGGCGCGTGCTTTTAGGGTCAATAATGAGTCTTTGTCGCTCTGGGACGCGCCATTGAAATTTTGGGTTGAATTTGTGGAGGTGAATTCCATGTATGCATTCTTGACTTCACCCCGGTCGTTTCAACTATTCACGGACAGAAATCTGCCTCTGGATGGCGAAATTATGCAATTAAAAATGTCCAGTCACCCTTGGGGGGGGGTGAATTTTATTATATAGTTTTAAATATATAAATAAAATTTATTTTTAATTTTTTTTAGTTTTATTATAAATTTTAATAAAATTTNATATACATTTTGTATATACAAAATAAAATAAATTTAAAATAAAAATAAAAATTAAAAATTAAAAAAAATAATGAACTTTACCATATATGAAAAACTGATAACAAAAATTAAAATTAAAAAAAAATTAATTTTAAAACAGTTCTGGAACAGGGAGAGTCTAAGCAGGGTTTGGAGGAAATGAGGAGGTGGAGGAGCTGGGAAAGGGTATGGGAGAATGCATGCAGGTCGTGGGAAGGAGAAGAGGAGGAGTGGGGAGAGGGACTGGTGTGTGGGAATGGGGATGAAGGGGTTAGGTTTTAGGGTGCGGGCGGAGGTGCTGCGCGTAGGTGGAGGAGTGGAGAGGGGGTGAGGGCTTTGGGGAGAGTGGAGGAGGAATGGGGGGTAAGCGCGTAGAGGTGAGGGTGGAAGCCGAGAAGAGGAGTATGGAGGGAAAGGAAGTTGGGAGAAGGTCAAGCGCGCAGAGAAGGGAGAAAGGGACGGGGAAAAGGGGAGGAACTGGTGTGGAGGTTGGTATGTGTGCAAAGTTTGTGGGTGTGGAGGGGAATGGAGGATCTTGCGCACAGGGAAATGGAAGGAGTGGAGGCCGAGTTGCAGGCCGAATGGAAGAGCTTGCATGCAGGGAAATGGAAGGAGCAAAGGCCAAGTTGCAGGAAGAGATGTTGGGATTTAGAGGAGGTGGTGGTGGCGCCCCGGTGGTGGATGGGTGGTTGACCACCCCAAATTCGAAATTTTGAAAAATTTTCATGATTTTTTAACAAAAGCGGGTTTTTTTTAATAGTTAGGAGAGAGAGGTTTTGGGTTCAAGCCCCCTCCCCTGCTATTTGATTTCTGGGCCTTTCTGAGAAGAGGAAAATGGAGGGTACTGGGGTTCAAATCCGAGGGCCTACCAATGGCCATGCACATGCCTGTAATTTCAGCCAAACTCGGGAATTTAAATCTCTAAAGGGACCTTGGAGGCTTGGGGCTAGTGCCCAAGAGGGTTTCGAATCCCCTCCCCTTTGAAATTTTCTCACATAAAATAACTAAATACACACCAACCAACAAACATGAACTAGGAACCAATTTGAAATCTGAACCAACACTAAGACAATCATTCTGAAGGAAGAAATAACACTCTTCCATGGAAAAAAATTTCACCACAACCAACAAGTTTTTCTTTTGAATTGAGACTGACAGGGATTTACCTAGCTCTGTGTTTAAAAGTTGTTGCATAGTTATGGATGGATGCTCAATGAATACCTGCACTAATTAATATATACATTAATGTATAATGTAAAGTATATTAATTGATTTATACATTAATACATTAAATATAATATTAATAATGTATTTATTAATATTCTCAATCACTAAGGTATAAATATTTATATTTATATTAAAACATTAATATTACATAATTTATACATTAAAAAAATATCAATACATTATTAAAATATTAATATCTTAATAAATACATCATTAAAACATTAAAAAAATATCAATACATTATTAAAATATTAATACCATAATAAATACATCATTAACGTATTAATACATTAATAATAAATAATTAAAATATTAATTAGTTAATACATTATTAAAATATTAATACATTAATAATGTAACTTATTTATCAATTTATATATTAATACATTAATTAGTTTATACATTAAATACATTATTAATAATGAATTTATTATTATTAATATTGTTAAGTAATATTAAGTATTAATTAATTTATACATTAATACATGAATTAGTTTATATATTAAATACATTATTAATAATATATTTATTAATATTATTAATACACTAAAATATTAATATTTATATTTATAATAAAACATAAATATTGATATTAAAAAAATAATTTTAAAGAATTGATACATTAAAAAGGTATGAATACTTTAGTAATACATTATTAAAGTATTAATACCTCAATAAATATATTATTAAAGTAATAATACATTAATATATTAGTAATACATTATTAAAGTAATAATACATTAATAAATTAATAATACATTATTAAAGTATTAATATAATAGTATAGTAATTTACAATAACCATGATCATGGCTAACTTTGGTAAAATTTTGTTGGCTTTGGAAAGGAAAGATTCACTATGTTTTTATGAATTTTTCTTCTTGGTCATGGTACCTCAACAAAGCTTTTCATGTTTTCAGATTTCTGTGGTGAGTAGTTTGGAGGTTTATTGCGGGATAATCCACATTTAGTGTCATTTTTGTCATCTATGTTTCAATCCGAATCTTCGTGACGATTAATCCTGATGATGAATTTCAATTCAGATTCAAAAAATCAATAACAAAAATGACACCAACTGTGAATTATCCAACAATAAACCTCAAACGCTTATCATTTCGTTTCCCTATAACTAATAATACTTTTTACATAGTACACTACTAATAAAATACTCCACCACTTTATTTTAAATAAAAGTGTGCAGTACTTCATTAGGCCACGACTGATGTACGCACACTTTCACGACTGATGTACGCACACTTTGAGTTTATAACGAAGTACTGCACCACTCGGCGTCACAGATGATTGGCGTATATCAACCACTAATGTGTTTCTACTTTATTAAGTGGTCGATATACGCACACTTTGATATTTGGTGCAGTAAATATTAATTACTCTACGATTATGGCAGAGTTGTACCGATTTCTGAATTTAGCATGCTTGATTACTCGTATAAGATTATGGTAGTTGTGGAGCTGCTGCAAACTTTGAACTCTTAACCTGGAGACATTTAAAGCCAAAAAGCTCTGCCTCTGTCGAAATTAAGTTTTTGTGCCTCAAAACTATGCGGATTTGTCCAAAAGATGGACACGCAACGGGCGAACACTATCCACCGGGTTGCATAGTCATTAAAACTCTGCTAGCCGGATGTTTGATGCACATCCATGAAGTATGGTCGGTCATTTCGTCGCCGCATGCATGCACACATATTCTGGTTGCTACAATCTCCAGCGTCATTGAGTTGGTGAATTTAAAGTTTAAAATTTAAATAGATGGAATCGAAACCCGCACCATTCACCTACGCCGGCGCCATTCACCTACAAGCATTTTTGCACATGTATTCAGAACAAAAGAACTGATCAAACGAAGAAAGGTGTTTTTTGGTATATGGTCTGTGGCTACATTCAGGTAAGAAATGAAATCATTTTCTCTTTACTATCTTAGGCAGGTAAGATAGTAAAATTTTATGAAGGCATATCAATGGAAATTTTTATGTTGAGCGTGGTTTTACTATGCAGAGTCGAGTGAAATGTACAATCCCAGTCTGCGCTTCTCACAATTTCTACGTGGCGAAAGTGAACGTTTGCCATGTATCAGTAGATAAGGTAGTAGAGCGCTCTTGAAGGATATTTTGTTATTTTGCAATGGATTCCTTGCAATATAATTTGCAGGGATTTTTTTTAATTTTTGCAAAGAAAGATTTAGATTGAGATATTGTTGTGTTGTGGGGCATGGTGTAGGCAAAGGCCATAATGGTGGTGGCGAGCAGAATAAGTGGGACTCCCTCATCTTCTGCATTGACGCCTTCTACACCTTCAACTGCAATCACTCCCTCCTCATCGCCTGTAGCCATTGTCAGCAACATCCAATCTTCTGAGATGATAAAAAGTGGTAAGAAGACCTGTAACTAAATAGTGAAAGCCATTTTAATTCGCTTACAATGTTGTCCAATAAATGGATAGAATATATCCGACACCTATTTGCAATTGTTTATGTAGTGGCACTTCCAACTACTCCAAATTTTTTTATTCAATGTGTTTTTTGGAGAAGAGAAACGAAAGACGCCACCGAGGAAATGTTTCTTACTCTCCCCGTTACAAAACTAATTAATGTTTTACCTCTATGTCGTCATATCAAAGTTATCAAATAATATATGTCCTCGCTATCTTTATACACCTCATTTTGGACAGAATTATTTTTATTAGTCCTTGCAAAAGGTCTGAGAATCATAGTTTTGGAAAGATATATATTTGTAAAAGTTTATTCCATGTTCAAAAGTATTCACACACATCAAGTTGCAATATTAAATAATTAATTAATATTAAATAATTAATAAATAATATTAAATAATGCATATACAATGTATGGGTATGGAACCATAGTTGTGTGGGGATATACCTATGCTAAAATCTTTGCATATACATTACACATTGTAATATTAAATAATTAGTATTAAAAAATTAATTTGAAAGTGTGCATTATAATTATTTTGCGATTTCTATAACTATAAATGTGGAATTATAACTTTGTAGGAACTATAGTTGTGTGAGGATATACTTGTGCTAAAATATTTGCATATGCATTGCATATTGCAATACTAAATAATTAGTAAATAATTAATTTCAAATTGTGCAAATTTTCACAGTTCCAAAGCCAAAGCCAAAGCCAAAGCCAAAGCCTTATGTTCCACAGGTAAAACTAAATCTAAAAACTCTTAGCGCTCTTCCTACTCTTCCTAGCCCCTAGCCCTCGTCTCTCTTCCCTATATTCCAGGTACTACCGATCGCATATCTAAATTTTTTACCATGAAGAATATCAAAATCATTTTCAAAACCTTTAAAACCCTAAAGCAATCCTTTATATCCACTAAGGATAAATTTGACCTTATGCTTGGCCCAAGAGTTTACCAAATTCCTTGCTCTTGCGGTAAATCATATATCGGCCAGACCGATAAATCCTTCAAAAATCGTCTAAAAGAACACATTGTTGATACCACCCACAATCATATCTCTAAATCAACCCTTGTTGAGCACTCCGCCAAATTCAAACACTTAATTTGTTTCGATCAAACCAAAATCCTAGCCTCGATACCCTACCACTCATCTCTCATCATTCATGAAGCCCTAGAAATTGAAAAGCATCCCAATAAATTTAATCGAGATGATAGTTATAGACTTAGTCATTCATGGAAGCCTATCATTCATCGCCTTAAACATTAAACTATTTATGTCTCCTTTAGCAACCCCCCACCCCTCTCCTTAATCTTTCTTTTCCCCCTCCCCTTTTTTATTATTTTCATTTTTGAATAATTAGTCATCTGAACATTATCTTCTATCTTTGAACTTTGAGTTAGCTTTAATTGTTTATTTCCCCCCCCATTTTTTGACCTCCTAATTGAAAGTTCCTCCTACTTTACTTTGGGCGAACTATTTCCTCATTATTTATCCACTCTTTATTTTATTTCTTTTATTCTCTAATACCACCATCTCACAATATCTAATTTAAACCTTAATAATAATAAAACAAATTTATTATTACTTTATCTTTTATTTCAAAGAGACTTCCCTCCCCTTATAACCTAATTATTAAATGGTAACTACTTCCTTACCTTTTCTTTAACTTTCTTTCAATCTTTAACTTTTAAAAATTATTAGTAATTCATTATTTTATATTAAACACCTTATCTAGTCTTTATAATCCAATTATTAATTGGTAATGGATTAATTAATTCATTATTTTATATTAAACACCTTGCCTTTAGAAAAGATTCTCTTCAACACTTTTTTCATTAGTTCTTTCTTCAAGTGTCCCTGATGATGGGTGGAGTGTCCACTTAAAACGTTGGTCGTTTCAAACTTCCTACACATATAAATAATATTAAATAATACAAATACACAACCACAGTTGTGCGGGAATATACCTGTGCAAAAGTCTCTCCACATAAGCAGGAGCCCATCAGTGCAAATGTCTCTCCACACTAATTAATAAATAATATTAAATAATTAATTATACATGTGAGAAAAAGTCTCTGCACACTATTAGTTCTTAGGTTGAGCAACAAATTCTCTCTTTTTTCCATAGTTTAAGTCTCCACAGATACGATGCATGGGTAGATAGCCATGCTGTGCAAAAGTCTACTCAAATTATTTAATTATTTAATAGATTGCACATTGCATATATACATGTGCAAAGGTGTGGGCAAATCGTTAAAACAAAAGTCTTCGCACATATAATGTAGCAAAAGTCTCCTTACATAAGCAACAATCCATTGCACATTGCAATATTAAATAATTAATAATTATTTAATATTAAATAAATAATAAATAATAATAATAATTAAGTATTTAATATTAAATAATTAATAAATAATATTAAATAATTGATAATTAATTAAGTATTTAATATTAAATAATTATTATTATTAATAAATAATTGTATATTGCACAAAAATAAATATCCAGAGGTGCAGACAAATCTTCAAAGAAAAAGTATTCACACGTATCATGTATTGGTATGGAACCATACTTGTGCGGGGATATGCCTATGCAAAAGTCTTGCATATACCATGTTTTACGAAGTTTTACTCCTGCATTAAAGAGTTTGTTTTTTTGCTTATTTTTACAAAGTTTTATGCTAATTGTTTTTATTTTATTCTTATCATTGTCCTCTTTGCATAGACAATAATGCTTTTTTCCCCTTTATTATATGAATTTTCTTTGGACAAAGACTATTCATTATCTATGCGTCTAGTTATACTAAGTTTCATTTTTCAGCATATATTTCTCACTCATCGCATATATTTCCCAGTCAGTAGCACTGCCATGCAACACTAGCTAATCATAGCTTGATTAGCTTGATTAGAACTTGGAATTTTATTTTATATATAGTGTGGTTATCAAGAGTGGGTGAAATGGTGTTGCATGATAGGAGTGACCACTGAAAACAATACATTATTGAAAATGTGGGAGGTATTGCACACAAAAACATAATATACCAACACACATTACTCGTTCATGTTTATTTTTAAAATGTATTATTCTCTAGATCTTATTAGTCCCTGCCCTTTGGGCTGAGGGACTATTAGTAATCGTTTTTTTCTTTTGCTATTAACTTGGCACAAAACCCGATAAATTTGCAGTGTTTTAACCAAAGTCTCTGGAAATCCATACAACTTGACTTGAAATTTAATTAACTTAACCTATGTTTTGAATTTGACATCTTATTTGACCTCTTCCCGAGGCAAAGGGAGAAGATACCTTAGTTTATCTCTCTTTAAAGCATACCTTTGAATATTAATTTTTTCCCTTGACGAAATAATGCTAGAAATTACTCTAGCATTACTTCTTAACATTAAATGTTAAGATTGAATGGTTGTTTTAATGTATAAGCCATGGTCAGTTGATTTTTGGATGCCACCTATGCCATCATGCAAGCCTATGGAACCTACAACTGCAAACGTGTTGGTTCTACAGTTGTAAACGTGTTGGTTCTACCCGTGTCTGCAAATTCTTTACTTTACCTACTCAATCTCATACCCCAAGGTTGCATGCACCTTCAACCTTCTTCAGTACAATTTTGAAATATTTTCTTCAATTAAAGTCTCGTCCCCTTGAATTTCATCTCCTTATCTTCGCACTTCCAGAGATCCACTGAATATACAGCTGCTTCATCGACATATGAATCAACTGGATCAACGGCTGCTAAGGCTGGTGGGTAGCTACAATTTGCTTCTCACCGATATATATACATAATAATCTCGCCCATGAGCATCAGACTATCGACCACAAACATAAAACTCTGGATCTATACATAATACCCCAGAAAGAGAAAAAAAAGAGCATAATTTTGCTTTTACCTTTTTAGGTGCTATACATAATACCCCTCGCTTTTATCTACCCAAAATGACATCAACTTCTGTTGGATCGACATCTGCATCAACCGAATCCACTGCAGATGGATAAGCTATTGCGACAACATTGAGCGATATATAAGTAAATTGGGTGTACTTCAACTGCTTCGTCTACTAGATATACAACTGTTGTTTTTGGCTCTATTTCCCTTATCGGTGCTCGGTCAAATGGTGGATCTATTATATATAGAACTAGTCACTTTGCATCTACCCCAACCTATTTTCACTCCTATAGATCTTAAGTATGCTTTATGTTATATTACTTGTTATAGGTAGAAAGAAAGACTAATAGTTTGAAAGTTTACTAATCCTTACCTGAAACCCATTGCCAAGTGCAGATCTATATGTAGATGTTGTTTACCGAGTCTAAGAAGCTGCACCAATAGAGAAGGTAGTTTAGGTATCGACATCAAAGAAAGTAGTCCCAATAGCATAGGTAGAGCTAACATCATCGTTAGCAAAGACACTTCAACCACATATTGATTCTATTTATTAGCATAACTGACCAATCTATTAGAATTAGAAGGGATGTACATTATGGAACTACTGTTATGGATGTGGGAATATGGGTGATTCCCCGGTCTTCGCTTCAATTCAAATAAGTCATGTTTCATCCTTCCCAACTGTTCCCATATTGAGTGAAAATGAAACGACATAATCATCTGGTGCAATAAATTAAATACCTTCCCTCCCTTGTGCGGTTTGAGCGAGGCACATAACAAATATTGAAAACTGAGACTGTTCCATGATTTTCACCTCACTATTTTATATCGGTCCTTTTTAATGGCCCCCCTCATTTAGGAACTACCTCCAGGTGGGATTTCTCCAATATGTGATAAGTTGTTCGCCTGTTGTGATTTTCCTTTTCGGGGGCATGTGCGGGTCCCTTTCTCCCTTATGTTTGTTTTCCCGGTCCTTGTCTAGTATCCTGGAACCAACTCAGTCAAGTGGTTGTCTCCTACCATGGATAGTTATGTTCCCCAGTCCTTCCTTTGATAGACTAGGTTGTTGCTAAGTTGAAAGCAAACTCAAATGAAGGAGGGCACACTTCCTGGTGTGGTGGTTGTGGAGCCACTAGGAGATATCTCTTCTAGGTTTGAGACTTAGAGTGCTTGTGGTACTTCTTTGTTGTTTCTGTGCCATAACCTAGGGGATTTGGTGGAGCTGCGGGTATGGCTTCCCTAAGCGAGTAGTATTTGAGCGTTTGTTCTATATGTATGTTCCTTACAATTGGCGCTTTGATTTTCTTTTATCCTTATTGGTACACCATTCGTTTCCCATTCCATATGTGCTTCTGTCCATTTATGCTTCAGTCTGTTCCCAACTAGTATATTAATATAGATCACCAACGAAAGGGAATTTCTCTAGTCTATTTTGAACAACACCGACTGCATACAAATTAAAAGTCTTTTTCACCCATTGCTTAAGATATTGGTGTTGTTCAGAGACTTTGTGCAAAGAAAGAGAGAAGGTTGAAGCTTGCATCCGAGGAAGAAACCATTGTTGAATTGAATAAACTGGTTTCTCGTCTTCGTCATGAGATTGATGGGAAGGATCAAACCATCCAAAGGCTCTGCTGATATCTCTGTGTGGATGGGATGCTAGACCAACAATTTGACTTCATTGTCTTGCAGGGATCGAACAAGAAAACCAATATCTTACTAGTCGAGTCCTACGCTGCAATGCACAACACATGCTCACCCCCGACTCGAACTTGCAACCCTTTGCAACCCCAACTTGCTTGGGGCTATGTAAGACATCACCTTCAACAAAGTACCTTCATGTCTTCCGTGTGTCCACTTGCAAAGAACATGTGTTTGAACATGAACAATTGGTGAGTATATCGAAAATTTGATTACAGAGCTACATGCATTTCTTCATAAATTTGTTGACACGCATGAAAATTACATTCTCACATTCCGTTGAAGTTTTTTCCTCAACCCCAATAGTGCCTTGGGAGAATATTTTTACACTGATGGCCCATTCTCAATTGTCTTTGCCTAAATGCATTATTTAATATGAAAGTTTCCTGGTAAGTGTTGTGATTAATGAAAGTACCAACTAATTTAAAATAATTAAAATGGGTTTTATAATTTATTTCAATAAAACAAAGTACAAAACCATTTACTCAAAACGTGGAAAAAAACAAAGACAAATATGAGCATTCAAACTGAAGAATTTACCATTAATCTTAATGGAAGATGGAAAGAACCCTCCTTATTTTTTGGCTTCTCTCTGCATATTATTATCATGATTCATTATCTATGGAGATCTAGATTGTAAACCATTATTAGAAAATGATTAAAAAATAGTTATAATTGAATTCATAAGGCACTTAATCTAGGTTTATGGTAAATAATATGTATTTAAAGGACAGGATGCACCAATTAGTGAGTTAATCTTGTTAGAAAAGTTTGGAACAAGACACAGTAATCGAATATTATCAGTTCGACTAATCCTTCTTATCATGAACTGAGCTATCTGAAGGACCGTTGTCGACCAACACCACCCTCCTAGGATAACCTTCCTAACACCCCATTCAGAGTAATTAATTAACCATTTTAAGTAGACATTCAAACTAATTAAAAAATTAAACTATTTTCATGTAAATCATACAAAAATATAATCATGTACAATAATCTCTTTTTAGTCTACAAGAAATGGTAGTTAATCATTTTTAAGTGATTAAATTTAGATGAACTGAATTGCAAGTGAATTATACATACACACAAATACATTCACATCAGAAAAATCATGTATAATATAATATATTTTCATGTCAAGCATGCAATAATATAATCATGTATAATCAACTCTTATTTGTCTACAAGAAATGGTAGTTAATCATTTTCTTTGATTAAATTTAGATTCCATAATATTCAATTACAAGTAATCCTATGACTAATGATCACTTACCACAAGAGGTGAACAAATTAGCTTTATAGAACCCATTATCATAAATTTATAGAGACCTCTTACCCAGGAGGATTGTAGATAAAGACAAAAATCTGATCGAGAAGAAACTTGTTGAACAAAAGGCACCTGAGAAAAAGACCGCACAAATAAAGCCTAACTAATCCACTGTTCTCATCAAGTGATCTGTTCTCATGCTTTCACAAACACTTCGAACAAACAATGCGTCCATGTGAACACTCATTGCTTTCCAATAAAAAAACGATACATCATCTATATGTAGGACATAAGATCAACTCAACAACATTAAACACTTCCACCTTCTTTCGCAGGGACTTGTTGCTCCACAACTCCCCTTGTTACTCTAAGTTCTTTTCATAATGTTAATAACGTTAATTTGGTTTCAATTTAATTTAATGGTTGATAGTTTGTTATGGTTGAGGTTTGGATATAACTATAAATTTAAGCAAATAAATCGTTTTCATGAAACTATACTATTTAAATATTCAAATTTAAGCAAATAAATTGTTTCCCATGAAACTAAATTATCTAAATATTCAACTCAAATATCCAAATGCTTTATTAAATTATTAAATACTAAATAATATTAATAAAAATGAATGCTTTATTAAATTATTAAATACTAAATAATATTAATAAAAATGAATGGAACTAATTTCTAAAATTTTATGATTATTTTATTATGTATTATTACATTTAAAAATAATTAAACATATATAATACATATTAGTGAGATAAATAAGTATATTTTATGATCATTTATTATGTATTATTATATTTAAAAATAATTAAACATATATAATACATATTAGTGAGATAAATAAGTATATAATGAATTATTTAACTATCATATTAAAAAATTTAGTCAATTTTATAAAGTTAAAAAGAAAAGTTTAAATTATAAACTAATTTAAAAATAATTACACTATTTACTATCTCTTAATATTAAATATTAATAGAGGTTATGGAGAAAAAGTTTGAATTATAAAATAATTACACTGTTTACTATTTCTTAATATTAAAGAAAAGTTTAAATTATAAACTAATTTAAAAATAATTACACTATTTACTATTTCTTAATATTAAATATTAATAGAGGTTATGGAGAAAAAGTTTGAATTATAAAATAATTACACTGTTTACTATTTCTTAATATTAATAAAGTTCATGGAGATACACCCTCCATTTGACAATCAATTTCATAGGTAATATTAAAAAAAAAATGCATCTTCTAACTTCTTGAAACATAGTTTGGCTTCTTTGGTGTTGTCTTCATGACCCAAGAGGGGGAAATCCCCCTCCTCCCTCCCTTAAATCCATGGCATTTTAGACCTTGTCTTCTTTGATCTTGAATTCTACCAAACCCAAGATCACTTTATGTTTTGTTAAAAATTCTAAGAATATTAAGAAAGTTTTATTTCCTCTATTTTTTAATTAAGAAAGTTTTATTTCCTCTATTTTTTAATTAAGAAAGTTTTATTTCCTCTATTTTTAACTTGCCTCAAGGCATTGGCTTTGGAAAAATGAAGTCTCATTGGCCAATTTACTAGATTGTGACCATCCCCTAGGTCAATAGTGGATCTCATGTTCATAAGTGGCCATATTTCTTTGGATCGCGAGGAAGGTACATGAATAGGTGGTTGCTAGATTTTGACCCTGAGATTGATGTATCATTGGTGGTTCTAGTATGGGATTATCTTCCTCTTCTTTGTCTTCATTGTTGGGGGGATGAATCACTAGATTCAATAGGAAATTCTTTGGGGGAATACATAGATAAATCAGAGCCATACATCTTAGAATGACATGGAGAGAAACTCCTCTCTAGGCTTACACATCCATATCTAAGGAAGTTGTAACATGACCTGCTCAAAGTAAAAAAAAAGGTAGGTGATGGATTGCATAGCCACATCTCTCAAGGTAATATAGGGGTAAAAAAAAATCCATTGAAGGCTCAAAAGGAAACACAAGTTGAGGAAAAGAAAAGAGGAAGGAAAACACTAAAGTAGAAACTGGAGGAGACATCGTCACTATTGGTCAATTATGGACAAGCTTTAGGGATACTTCCCATCACAACCCAAGGTTTAAATATGAAAGTGATATCATGGAATATAAGAGGCCTTAATTCATTAGGCACGCAACATTTTTCCAAAGTGCAGGATAGCCAAGGAAACATCCACTATTCCCATGTTGCAAGAGATTAAATGTGATGAGGTATCTATGTCCTCAGTTGCAAGTAATTGCTAGAGAAACTATGACTCACTAATGGTAAGTGACACTAGTTTAGTAGGAGGGATGACTATACTATGGGATCACACCAAGGTGAATATGGAATTCTTATTGAGATCACTCAATTTCCTGAGGGTTGGTTACAAAATCTTTGACTCTCAAGCCAGTGGACATCTAACCAATGTCTATGAACTTGTTAATCCTATATCCAAAAGTCCCTTCCTGGACAGTCTGTTGACTATCAATAATCTCACCACAGATCAACCATGTATTATGAGGGGTGATTTCAACATGATCACCTTGCTCCAGGAGAAGAAAGGTGGACACCGGTGATTGGACAATGAGAATATAGCCTTCAAAGCGATGATTGAAGAACTTAGACTATTGGAAATCCAAACATCTAATTGGCATCACACTAGGAATGACAAGCATGGAAATTCTCACCAGATAACAATAAGGCTTGACCACTTCTTAGTTTTGAATAATCTCATGCAATAATAGGGAGGTCCAAAACATTATATGCTTAGGAGAAAGCTCATGAGTACTCTAACACACCTCCATCCCCTGATCCTTCTCCACATATTGAGATCATTTCTCTTTTGAACGTATATACCAATTCACAGCTTCAACAAAGACACATGTACCAAGATTCTGAATTAGAGAACAATCATCACATCGTTTCATAAATGGTCCTCTTGAAAATTAGTCATAATAAGGAAAAAAGAGAAAAAAACATTCTTAAATAGTATATATACTGACATATTAGTATAAATATTGGTATACACTAGTATATATATTGAGATATTATGTTGGTATAAATACTATATCGAGATATATGCATGTTGGTATCTACTATATATACCAGTATTTGTATTAATATGTCAATATATATATCAACATATATGTATGTTGGTATATATAGTAGATAATAATGTACATATATGTTTGTATATATATTGGTGTGGATGTGATAAACATGAAGGATTCCTATAAGAAGAAGAAGAAACCCTCATGTAGGCTCTTGATGGATTTAAACATCATAGAAGAATAGGAGAAACTAAATGTGGTGGAGAATTATTGTTCAGGGTAAGATTTCCCTCTTAAAAGTCGATATTATGGAAAGAATTTAAAGATTGTAAACTCTTGTGAAGCTTTACCCCTCCTGGATGTAGGAGGCACTCATGTGAGGGGGGGGAGATCATTTTGAAAAAGGAGGTAGAATACATGGACAATATCAATGCCTTATACTCATAAAATTAAGACCTTATCCCTATTGAAAGTAAAAAAATGCCATTTAATGCCTATAAGGAAAAAGGTTATACCATTGGAGGACGAAGGAGTTACTAGAGATATAGACTTGAATATGGGAGAAGGTCAAGATCGTCTTGGTATGAAATCTTACCTTTCCAATCAATGAAATGAGTATACCAAGAATTTTTATCAAGAAAATAAATGATTATTCAAGGGGGCCTTAGAGTAGGAAAACCCCAGTCCAGTGGTTCAAACTGATAGTGCTTTCTATAAAATCAGAGGTATAGGGAATGCCTACAAAAGAAAATTCATGAAGAGAATTATATAAACAAGTAAACCTAAGGTGATTTTGATACAAGAATCAATCATGAAGGCCAGAAAGGAAAAATATATATTAGGTTTTTCTCTCCATGGGTGGGCTTTTTAAGCTTTTTGTGTAAAGGGGAAATATGAGGGGTTGGTGGTAGGTTGGTGCAAGACCCTCCACTTAAGAAATATTTCCTTTTCATAGAATTTCATTTGTTTGGAGCTGTTCTCTCTAGGATTATATCCTATTTTCAATTTTATTAATGTTTATGGTCATTTTTTTGTCTAGGGAAGGTTTTTGGGATTACTTTTTTGGGAACATGATGTTGAGGAAGGATAATGTAATCGTGGGAGGATATTTGAATTTCATTTTGAGACAAGGTGAGGTGTAGGAAGAGGTAGGAAGGATGGACCATCTGGTTGAACATTTCCTTCAAAAGATAGAGGAAGTGGGTCTTTGTGACATAGAAACTTCGACTATGAAACCCACTTGCAAAAATAATAGAGTGGGGACATGAGTGATCTCCAAGTGACTTAAGAGATTACTTATTGTCGAACATATTGTGCATAGTATTGATAAAATAAAAACATATATAGGAGAAGGATGACCTTCTAACCATGTTCTTGTTTATCTCCAAGTGGGAGATATTATTCCAAAACCCCCATGTCCCTTTAAGTTCAACTCTCATTGGTTGAAGGATCAAATATCTAGTCCAAAAAGAATGAAAAAATTATGCTATTTAGTTGGAGGATTCTACAATGTTCCATCAATGAAAATCTTAAAAGAATAAAAAGGAAAATTGTTTAATGGGAAATGGTTAAATTCTAAAAATCAAAAGACTTTAAATTTGGAAGAGGATATTAAAAACATTTTCAACTCCAACCTTAATGGAATTTTCAATGAGGTATAATTAAATCCCTTAAAGTAGAAGGAAACTACCAAAAAGGAGTTGCTAGATTTGGAAGAATCCAAAGATAGGCCAAAGAGAAATACGCTTGGATAGCATAAGGGGATGAAAATACTATATTCATTCACAACTATGTCAAAATGGGGAAGAATATAAACATTATTTCGAGTATAAAGGATCAGAGAGGGGATCAAGTTCATAGTTTCAAGGGGATGGAAAAAGTGGGCATAAGGAAATATTACCTCAGGAACTATGACATCAAGAAATTTGATCTCAAGAACTATGAGATCGAGTATTTTTACCTCGAGATCTATGATCTTAGGAGCTTTGACCTCAGGAAATATGACCTTGGGAACTTTGAACTCATGAACTTTGACCTTAGGAACATTGACCTCCGGAACTATGACCTCAGGAACTTTGACCTCAAGAAATATGACTTCAAGAACTATAACCTCAGGAACTTTGAACTTCATAACTATGACCTCAGGAATTTTGACCTTAGGAACTACGACCTCAGGAATTTTGATCTTAGGAACTTTGACCTCAGGAACTATGAACTTAGTTATTATAACCTCAAGAACATTGACCTCGGGAAGTTCCCAAGGTCATAGTTCTTGAGATCATATTTCATGAGGTCAAAGTTCCCGAGGTCATAGTTCCTGAGGTCAAAGTTCCTCAACTCATAGTTCCTCAATTGATAGTTCATTCATGACCTCAGGAACCATAACCTTAGGAACATTGACCTCAAGAACTATGACCTCAAGAACTTTGGCCTCGGGAACTTTGAACTGAGGAACTATCACTTAAAGAACTATGTCTTGAGGAACTTTGACCTCAAGAAATTTTACCTCATAAACCATGACCTCAGGAACTTTGACCTCAAGAAATTTTCCCTCATGAACTATGACCTAAGGAACAATGAAAAGGAACCATGAGCTTAGGAACTTTGACTTAAGGAACTATGACCTCAAGTGAATCACAATATCAATGGCTAGGTGTTGAATCATTTTATTGTAATCAAGACTTTTTCTGGCTATAATTGTATATTTTCTAAGATACCTGCATAGAAGATCTAGCTAACAATGAAACATACACAACTTACAATGGTGGATGAAGAGAGAAGACAAAAATTAGAGAAAATAATGAAAATAATTTCTATTATCTAAGTAAGAGAATGTTACAATACAAGTGATATACTCTATACGACACAACTAACTCTCCATAGTATCCAAGATAATGTGCAATATGAGTGTTCTATAGATATGTGACACACACTAGCAGTCATTGTAGTCAACTACCACCTAGTCCTAGTTAACTAGCCATGCGGTTGTCAGTTAACTATCTAAACCAGAGTGAGATGAGGATATTATCACTCACACATGTGGAATGTAATTTACTGGTGATGAACCCATTTCAAGTGTGCATTCATGGTGATGATATTGAGGTTAGAATGCAACACTTGGTGATAAAACCAAGGTCGACATGTAACACTTCACTCAACTAGTCTAACTGAAAGGTAACTGAGGATTGACTGGAGGGTATGTGGCACCCTTATTTAGGGGAGAATATCCTTGATGGGGGGGAAATATCTCATATTAAGGGACCCTCAACATTTCCAAATAAACTTAGAAAAATAAAATGAAAGGGCAATCCTAGGTGTGTGTAATATCTCCAACACCCCCCTTGAACAATACTAGGGAGTATACATAATGAATGGGTCCTGGAAATAGAGGCCATGTTAGGTACCCACTAACAATGCAACTAATGAACACTAAAATAAAGTGAGGAAAGAGGGAAAAACTCATGGGAAAAATCCCCCCCTCAAAGTACAATGTATCAAAAGAAGATAAAGACGGTTGTTAGGCAACTATGTCCTTCACTCCAAGGTGATCACGCAAACTATGGATTTTTTTCTTAGTGAAAGTCTTGGTAAAGATGTCAAAAATATGGTCAATTGAAGGGAAGTATTGTGAATCGATGAACATGTCATAAACCATCTCTATGATAAAATTCATATGGATCTCGGTATCTTTTTTCTGTTTTCTCTGTACTGGATCTCGACAGAATTTGAGTGTAATTTGGTTGTCACACTAGATCACAGTCGAACAATGGAATTGAAAGTCGAGCTTGGTGAGTGTTGATGCTTGAATCCGTCAGGACCGAAACACAAACCTCATGGGGATATAAATCCCTCTGTGTTTTTTAGAGGTGGTCCTTCTCTTTGTTTTAATATCTTCTTGGAACTCTAGATTTTTAGAATATAGGACTTTCCAGAAGTCCATCGTGATAATCAAATAAATATAAAGATTGCAAGAAAAAATAACAAGAAATAACATGTTTTCTTTTCTTTTTAAAGAAAGTTCCTGAGAAATGACCAGGAATCGCACACTTCATACACTTGAAAATGACAGACAAAATTTCCTCACATCCATCATAGTTAAACTAAAGATTTATGATCACATAAAATAAAAGAAGATGGTTTTCATGCATAAGAGAAATTTAATAGAGTAAAAACATGGGGAGCTCAAATAAAGATAATGATAGCTCAATCTCAAACAATTTATACTCAAAACTCATAGTTACAAAGTACAATCAAAATCGATCCTGAAATAGTTCTCTTGGGATTTCTGAAAAATATATAGTATGTTACAAAGCCTTGAAATTTAAAAGAATTTGTCCTTAGGATTGGGATTGGGGCTCCCACGGACCATAAAGAAAATATGAACAAGAAGTCAGATGTAGAAGGAGGATGGTGGGCAATGACAGAGTAGAAACACCTAGAAAGAAGATAGGGTGAAGTTATCAGATTTTGGTTAAATCTTTCTAGTTAAAGAATCGAAGTCACTAGATGAAAAAATGATAAAGAAAGCAAGATATGATCAACATGAACCTACTATGATGGTATCTTGTGTCTTTTCACTTGCTTTCTGTTGTCCTTTTATTGTCTTCATTGACGGTTATAAGAACCATCTCAACTGTTTCTTTCCCTTCTTTGGTTAATTTGTCGATTGCCTTTCTGAACCAATCTTCAATATAACTTTTCATTGGTGTGACATTTATTTCATGCCATATTTTAATGTTGAATAACTCACCTTCCAAGTATTTTAAGTCAAGAGAAATACCATGTACTGCTTCCTCAATATCTTGATTTTTCACGGAATAATCAACTAGCCAATTGTCTATTTCATCTTCATTATATTCAAGTATGCCATCAAAATTTTCAACTAATAACCCTTTGAATATCTCAACTTGTTCATCAAATTGTTTCTTTGTTAGAAACATTGAGTTCAGAATTAATTTAGGGTATTGTACCTCATTAGTACCTCCTTCTATATCTATCTACGTGAGTCTCTTGAACAATTCTTCTCTTTTCAGTATGGCTTCGCTGCATTCTTGAACAATGTTACTCAAACTTTTAATCTTTTCCTTCCAGCAAGAATTTAACTATTTTATTTGACTTGGGGAAGGCAAATCCTCCTCTCTTCTTCTCATTTTCGTCATGTTTGAGACTTTAATTCCAAATGGTAATACAACATTAGTGTAGAAACCTTCTTCGTTCTTTAGATCAACTTGCAGATATTCATGGAAGGTGTGTTCCCTTGAGCCAAAAGAAACAATATTTTTAGAAACCTCCCATGCTTCTGTTATTATTGACATTCTTTTCTTAATATTTTTTTCTACATAACTCCTGATCGTTGTGAGTAGGCTTGAAGATCATTTCAACTTAATTGTGGGTGTGGTTGGTTTGATCATTGATAAAGGATTTTCCAGGGTTGGAAGAGGCATTAAGGCATTCTCCAACTCTCTTATCCTTTATTTTAGCTTGGAATTTTCAACTTCTAACCCATCAATGGAATCGTCAAAAGCATCACCGATTTCCTTGTGAATTTTAGAGATTTAGGATGACCGCATGTTTTTCAGGTCAACCTCTAAGCGAGATTTTCCTTTCCAATTTTTCTGATCACCTCTTTCCACAATCAATTTTTTAGACTCCTTATCAAAAGTATCACTTTGAAAAGTGAAGGATTCCTCTTCACTAAAAATCTCATTTGCAACAACTTCCAATAAAACATTTTGTTGAGTTACAATTTATGGTTGTTCCATCACGGGAAATATTTTCTCAATATCCACCTCCAGCTCCATGTCATCCACAGAAAATCTTTGGATGTCATTTTCTATGAGGTTGTCCTCTTCCTCTTGTATTAAATTTTTTCTTTTCTTTCTTACAGGTAATTTATGCTAATTCTCAATTTTCCCTCGGGGGGATTCTTCTCTCCTCCACGGCTTGAACTAATATTGGAAATATTTCTAACTGGGTGAGTCATTGGAGCATTGCTCCAGGATGTGGTAGTTTTGGGAGTAACAAATGGAGACTGGGCACTCCTTTCACTGGGACCTTTTCCTTTTTTCTTATACAACTCGTTAGTTCTTAGTACTATTTCTAGGTCACCAGCCTCGTGCACATGAGTACTTTGGTTGTTACCTTCTTATTATTTTTCATTCAAGGTAGTTTGAATGAACGAGTTACTGAATCCTACCGAAAGCACTTGTTCCACAAATATTTTGTTAGGATCAAAGCCCTTGATCTTTTCATCATATTTTAGGCTCACGTTATTGAAATGGCTTGCAAACTTGTCAATTTTATTTATGTTTCTGGAAATGAAATCTCCAATCTTCCACGACAAGGGGATGAATTATTTTTTCCTTTTTTAATGGAAAAAATGTAGCCAAAAGTTGTATTTCCTTGCCACTTATGTAATAAGCAATTTGTCAGATACATGATATGGAAGAAAAGAGGATTTTCTTTGGAACATAATATCCTGATGATACTGTGATTTTCCATCTGTTCTATGGTTCCCTTTTTCTTCAAGAATTTGTTAGCCTGCTCAAATATTCTAGGGGTATTTTTACCAAACAACATCCCTTTGAAGACTACGACAAAATCTTTGTAAACTTCGTAAAAATATAGAGAAGTGTTATGTCTCCACAATGCCTAATACCAAAAGGCAACTTGATCTATTTCACAGTTCACCCTCTTACATATAGTCAAGTTTGGAAATTGACAACAATACACTATAGAAAATACCAAATAGGAAGCCATAAATAGTTTTTTGTCCCTTTTGTAGTGTGATAATTGGGATGAAATTTTGATGGAAATCAATTTTCCCCAGTCAAAGATAACACGTTCTTTTACTGTAAAATATAAAATATAAAGAATCATGCGAGAAATGGTAGCAGTGCTTTCTTGAGTTGTCAACCTAGTGAAAAACCACGCAATCTCTCGAAAGGGGTTTTAAAAGAATCGACGTGGATCCTGGTTATGTCTTCTGAAATAGTTGCAGGATTCTCCAAATATTCAAGCAGGAGATCCAGGCCATTGTTATGTTTCTTCAGAAAATCTCTGCAATCTTCTCCTTTGAAGGTAAGTGTTGGCTTTGGGAGCTTAAACATATTGCGAAAAAATTGCGGTGAAAGGGAAATGGGGGAATGATCTTGGAGTTTTACAATTCTCTATCTCGACATGTACTTCTCAATGCACCATGCAACAAGCTATTTGCAGTCAAATACCTCAATAACACACCTTGTGCGAGCAATTTCGAATGACCAGATTATGTATTTTTGTGTAAGAGGAGAGGAGTAATATGAATATGCTCTGGACGACTGAAAGTTTTGGTCTTCACGACAAAAAATATTCAAAGTATCTCCACATAATTGTTGTCTAGTTGCTACTTCCATTAGGTTAACGAGATTATTTTTTAGCTGAATAATAACTTGAAACAAATCTTTTTAGAGTGATGACAATAATATAATCCTTTGGAAAATGGAGAATTGATGCAATTTAATGAATAATCTCCTCGAGTCTTTCGCCATTGATGAAAATCTCTTCGAAGCCTGCACAATTAGTTGTTAGCATTAAACAACATTCAATGCATACTGGAAAAAGCACGATAATGGTAGGGATGAATGAGAGTAGTTTTGAATATGATTTTTTTTCGCGAACCTGCCAACTCGAGAACCCACCAAATCGTGGTTGTGGATGGTAAAAAATAAGTTAAAGTGTAGAAAAGTGGTCGATCGTACTTGCATGGAGGATAAATAAAATTCTTTTAGGGACTCAATACCTACGACAAGTCTGATTGGTTAAAATGAGGATCACAAAATTTTGGGTGCAAAGTGGAGACCGTGGAATTTGGAAGATGAAAGATCGACTTCATGAACCCGCGAAGTTTTAAAAAAGTCTAAGTATAGTACACTAGGGCAGTTGGTCGAACTAGTGAAATAGGAAAATGGATGGGGGATGAAGGCCTGCGAACCTGCCTACTTGGGAATCCATTGATTTATGAAATATGACTAACTATTGTAACTAGAAAGGGATATAAGAAGGGGAAAAAGAAGTCGGGAAAAAATAAAGGGGAAGGAAATATTGGAAGCAGGAATTGATCTCAACAATGAGGAAGTTACGTAGCTACAGTTCCTAGATGGTGACATTGACTGCTCCCATGTACTTGGCCTCTACTAAAGATAGAGCAATAGTTGACTGCTTTTTGCTCGACCAACATATTGGGCCGGATCCCAAACTCAACATGTACACGGAGATGGACTTGCGATCAGTGCCATCGCTAACCCAGTCAGAATCGGTGAAGCCTATGAGATCCAACTTGCAACCTGTTGCATAGTGGATCCCATAACTGATGGTTCCTTGAACGTATATGAGGATGTGTTTGGTAGCCTTCTAGTGTAACTCATGCATCTCCTGCATGTACCTGGAGACTACCCCTACTGCATATGATAGCTCTATTTTGGTTTGGGTGAGATACATAAGACTCCCCACAAGCTGTCGATATAGGGTGTTTTCCACCACTAGTGTATCCCAACCATCCTCAATTCTAACCCCAAATAAGAAGGGTGTAGGTGAAAACTTTCAGTCTGTCATGTGGAATCTCTCCATGAGATCCTGAGCATACTTAGTCTAAGATAGCTTGATTCCTAAAGCATCTTAGTTGATATTGAGACCAATAAAGAAATGGATTGGACCCATGTTCGTCATCGAAAACCTATCATGATGAATTCCCTTCACCACAACAATCATTGAAAC
>ML816846.1:105962-119663 GCA_009831015.1 Picea engelmannii
AAGGAAACACAAGTTGAGGAAAAGAAAAGAGGAAGGAAAACACTAAAGTAGAAACTGGAGGAGACATCGTCACTATTGGTCAATTATGGACAAGCTTTAGGGATACTTCCCATCACAACCCAAGGTTTAAATATGAAAGTGATATCATGGAATATAAGAGGCCTTAATTCATTAGGCACGCAACATTTTTCCAAAGTGCAGGATAGCCAAGGAAACATCCACTATTCCCATGTTGCAAGAGATTAAATGTGATGAGGTATCTATGTCCTCAGTTGCAAGTAATTGCTAGAGAAACTATGACTCACTAATGGTAAGTGACACTAGTTTAGTAGGAGGGATGACTATACTATGGGATCACACCAAGGTGAATATGGAATTCTTATTGAGATCACTCAATTTCCTGAGGGTTGGTTACAAAATCTTTGACTCTCAAGCCAGTGGACATCTAACCAATGTCTATGAACTTGTTAATCCTATATCCAAAAGTCCCTTCCTGGACAGTCTGTTGACTATCAATAATCTCACCACAGATCAACCATGTATTATGAGGGGTGATTTCAACATGATCACCTTGCTCCAGGAGAAGAAAGGTGGACACCGGTGATTGGACAATGAGAATATAGCCTTCAAAGCGATGATTGAAGAACTTAGACTATTGGAAATCCAAACATCTAATTGGCATCACACTAGGAATGACAAGCATGGAAATTCTCACCAGATAACAATAAGGCTTGACCACTTCTTAGTTTTGAATAATCTCATGCAATAATAGGGAGGTCCAAAACATTATATGCTTAGGAGAAAGCTCATGAGTACTCTAACACACCTCCATCCCCTGATCCTTCTCCACATATTGAGATCATTTCTCTTTTGAACGTATATACCAATTCACAGCTTCAACAAAGACACATGTACCAAGATTCTGAATTAGAGAACAATCATCACATCGTTTCATAAATGGTCCTCTTGAAAATTAGTCATAATAAGGAAAAAAGAGAAAAAAACATTCTTAAATAGTATATATACTGACATATTAGTATAAATATTGGTATACACTAGTATATATATTGAGATATTATGTTGGTATAAATACTATATCGAGATATATGCATGTTGGTATCTACTATATATACCAGTATTTGTATTAATATGTCAATATATATATCAACATATATGTATGTTGGTATATATAGTAGATAATAATGTACATATATGTTTGTATATATATTGGTGTGGATGTGATAAACATGAAGGATTCCTATAAGAAGAAGAAGAAACCCTCATGTAGGCTCTTGATGGATTTAAACATCATAGAAGAATAGGAGAAACTAAATGTGGTGGAGAATTATTGTTCAGGGTAAGATTTCCCTCTTAAAAGTCGATATTATGGAAAGAATTTAAAGATTGTAAACTCTTGTGAAGCTTTACCCCTCCTGGATGTAGGAGGCACTCATGTGAGGGGGGGGAGATCATTTTGAAAAAGGAGGTAGAATACATGGACAATATCAATGCCTTATACTCATAAAATTAAGACCTTATCCCTATTGAAAGTAAAAAAATGCCATTTAATGCCTATAAGGAAAAAGGTTATACCATTGGAGGACGAAGGAGTTACTAGAGATATAGACTTGAATATGGGAGAAGGTCAAGATCGTCTTGGTATGAAATCTTACCTTTCCAATCAATGAAATGAGTATACCAAGAATTTTTATCAAGAAAATAAATGATTATTCAAGGGGGCCTTAGAGTAGGAAAACCCCAGTCCAGTGGTTCAAACTGATAGTGCTTTCTATAAAATCAGAGGTATAGGGAATGCCTACAAAAGAAAATTCATGAAGAGAATTATATAAACAAGTAAACCTAAGGTGATTTTGATACAAGAATCAATCATGAAGGCCAGAAAGGAAAAATATATATTAGGTTTTTCTCTCCATGGGTGGGCTTTTTAAGCTTTTTGTGTAAAGGGGAAATATGAGGGGTTGGTGGTAGGTTGGTGCAAGACCCTCCACTTAAGAAATATTTCCTTTTCATAGAATTTCATTTGTTTGGAGCTGTTCTCTCTAGGATTATATCCTATTTTCAATTTTATTAATGTTTATGGTCATTTTTTTGTCTAGGGAAGGTTTTTGGGATTACTTTTTTGGGAACATGATGTTGAGGAAGGATAATGTAATCGTGGGAGGATATTTGAATTTCATTTTGAGACAAGGTGAGGTGTAGGAAGAGGTAGGAAGGATGGACCATCTGGTTGAACATTTCCTTCAAAAGATAGAGGAAGTGGGTCTTTGTGACATAGAAACTTCGACTATGAAACCCACTTGCAAAAATAATAGAGTGGGGACATGAGTGATCTCCAAGTGACTTAAGAGATTACTTATTGTCGAACATATTGTGCATAGTATTGATAAAATAAAAACATATATAGGAGAAGGATGACCTTCTAACCATGTTCTTGTTTATCTCCAAGTGGGAGATATTATTCCAAAACCCCCATGTCCCTTTAAGTTCAACTCTCATTGGTTGAAGGATCAAATATCTAGTCCAAAAAGAATGAAAAAATTATGCTATTTAGTTGGAGGATTCTACAATGTTCCATCAATGAAAATCTTAAAAGAATAAAAAGGAAAATTGTTTAATGGGAAATGGTTAAATTCTAAAAATCAAAAGACTTTAAATTTGGAAGAGGATATTAAAAACATTTTCAACTCCAACCTTAATGGAATTTTCAATGAGGTATAATTAAATCCCTTAAAGTAGAAGGAAACTACCAAAAAGGAGTTGCTAGATTTGGAAGAATCCAAAGATAGGCCAAAGAGAAATACGCTTGGATAGCATAAGGGGATGAAAATACTATATTCATTCACAACTATGTCAAAATGGGGAAGAATATAAACATTATTTCGAGTATAAAGGATCAGAGAGGGGATCAAGTTCATAGTTTCAAGGGGATGGAAAAAGTGGGCATAAGGAAATATTACCTCAGGAACTATGACATCAAGAAATTTGATCTCAAGAACTATGAGATCGAGTATTTTTACCTCGAGATCTATGATCTTAGGAGCTTTGACCTCAGGAAATATGACCTTGGGAACTTTGAACTCATGAACTTTGACCTTAGGAACATTGACCTCCGGAACTATGACCTCAGGAACTTTGACCTCAAGAAATATGACTTCAAGAACTATAACCTCAGGAACTTTGAACTTCATAACTATGACCTCAGGAATTTTGACCTTAGGAACTACGACCTCAGGAATTTTGATCTTAGGAACTTTGACCTCAGGAACTATGAACTTAGTTATTATAACCTCAAGAACATTGACCTCGGGAAGTTCCCAAGGTCATAGTTCTTGAGATCATATTTCATGAGGTCAAAGTTCCCGAGGTCATAGTTCCTGAGGTCAAAGTTCCTCAACTCATAGTTCCTCAATTGATAGTTCATTCATGACCTCAGGAACCATAACCTTAGGAACATTGACCTCAAGAACTATGACCTCAAGAACTTTGGCCTCGGGAACTTTGAACTGAGGAACTATCACTTAAAGAACTATGTCTTGAGGAACTTTGACCTCAAGAAATTTTACCTCATAAACCATGACCTCAGGAACTTTGACCTCAAGAAATTTTCCCTCATGAACTATGACCTAAGGAACAATGAAAAGGAACCATGAGCTTAGGAACTTTGACTTAAGGAACTATGACCTCAAGTGAATCACAATATCAATGGCTAGGTGTTGAATCATTTTATTGTAATCAAGACTTTTTCTGGCTATAATTGTATATTTTCTAAGATACCTGCATAGAAGATCTAGCTAACAATGAAACATACACAACTTACAATGGTGGATGAAGAGAGAAGACAAAAATTAGAGAAAATAATGAAAATAATTTCTATTATCTAAGTAAGAGAATGTTACAATACAAGTGATATACTCTATACGACACAACTAACTCTCCATAGTATCCAAGATAATGTGCAATATGAGTGTTCTATAGATATGTGACACACACTAGCAGTCATTGTAGTCAACTACCACCTAGTCCTAGTTAACTAGCCATGCGGTTGTCAGTTAACTATCTAAACCAGAGTGAGATGAGGATATTATCACTCACACATGTGGAATGTAATTTACTGGTGATGAACCCATTTCAAGTGTGCATTCATGGTGATGATATTGAGGTTAGAATGCAACACTTGGTGATAAAACCAAGGTCGACATGTAACACTTCACTCAACTAGTCTAACTGAAAGGTAACTGAGGATTGACTGGAGGGTATGTGGCACCCTTATTTAGGGGAGAATATCCTTGATGGGGGGGAAATATCTCATATTAAGGGACCCTCAACATTTCCAAATAAACTTAGAAAAATAAAATGAAAGGGCAATCCTAGGTGTGTGTAATATCTCCAACACCCCCCTTGAACAATACTAGGGAGTATACATAATGAATGGGTCCTGGAAATAGAGGCCATGTTAGGTACCCACTAACAATGCAACTAATGAACACTAAAATAAAGTGAGGAAAGAGGGAAAAACTCATGGGAAAAATCCCCCCCTCAAAGTACAATGTATCAAAAGAAGATAAAGACGGTTGTTAGGCAACTATGTCCTTCACTCCAAGGTGATCACGCAAACTATGGATTTTTTTCTTAGTGAAAGTCTTGGTAAAGATGTCAAAAATATGGTCAATTGAAGGGAAGTATTGTGAATCGATGAACATGTCATAAACCATCTCTATGATAAAATTCATATGGATCTCGGTATCTTTTTTCTGTTTTCTCTGTACTGGATCTCGACAGAATTTGAGTGTAATTTGGTTGTCACACTAGATCACAGTCGAACAATGGAATTGAAAGTCGAGCTTGGTGAGTGTTGATGCTTGAATCCGTCAGGACCGAAACACAAACCTCATGGGGATATAAATCCCTCTGTGTTTTTTAGAGGTGGTCCTTCTCTTTGTTTTAATATCTTCTTGGAACTCTAGATTTTTAGAATATAGGACTTTCCAGAAGTCCATCGTGATAATCAAATAAATATAAAGATTGCAAGAAAAAATAACAAGAAATAACATGTTTTCTTTTCTTTTTAAAGAAAGTTCCTGAGAAATGACCAGGAATCGCACACTTCATACACTTGAAAATGACAGACAAAATTTCCTCACATCCATCATAGTTAAACTAAAGATTTATGATCACATAAAATAAAAGAAGATGGTTTTCATGCATAAGAGAAATTTAATAGAGTAAAAACATGGGGAGCTCAAATAAAGATAATGATAGCTCAATCTCAAACAATTTATACTCAAAACTCATAGTTACAAAGTACAATCAAAATCGATCCTGAAATAGTTCTCTTGGGATTTCTGAAAAATATATAGTATGTTACAAAGCCTTGAAATTTAAAAGAATTTGTCCTTAGGATTGGGATTGGGGCTCCCACGGACCATAAAGAAAATATGAACAAGAAGTCAGATGTAGAAGGAGGATGGTGGGCAATGACAGAGTAGAAACACCTAGAAAGAAGATAGGGTGAAGTTATCAGATTTTGGTTAAATCTTTCTAGTTAAAGAATCGAAGTCACTAGATGAAAAAATGATAAAGAAAGCAAGATATGATCAACATGAACCTACTATGATGGTATCTTGTGTCTTTTCACTTGCTTTCTGTTGTCCTTTTATTGTCTTCATTGACGGTTATAAGAACCATCTCAACTGTTTCTTTCCCTTCTTTGGTTAATTTGTCGATTGCCTTTCTGAACCAATCTTCAATATAACTTTTCATTGGTGTGACATTTATTTCATGCCATATTTTAATGTTGAATAACTCACCTTCCAAGTATTTTAAGTCAAGAGAAATACCATGTACTGCTTCCTCAATATCTTGATTTTTCACGGAATAATCAACTAGCCAATTGTCTATTTCATCTTCATTATATTCAAGTATGCCATCAAAATTTTCAACTAATAACCCTTTGAATATCTCAACTTGTTCATCAAATTGTTTCTTTGTTAGAAACATTGAGTTCAGAATTAATTTAGGGTATTGTACCTCATTAGTACCTCCTTCTATATCTATCTACGTGAGTCTCTTGAACAATTCTTCTCTTTTCAGTATGGCTTCGCTGCATTCTTGAACAATGTTACTCAAACTTTTAATCTTTTCCTTCCAGCAAGAATTTAACTATTTTATTTGACTTGGGGAAGGCAAATCCTCCTCTCTTCTTCTCATTTTCGTCATGTTTGAGACTTTAATTCCAAATGGTAATACAACATTAGTGTAGAAACCTTCTTCGTTCTTTAGATCAACTTGCAGATATTCATGGAAGGTGTGTTCCCTTGAGCCAAAAGAAACAATATTTTTAGAAACCTCCCATGCTTCTGTTATTATTGACATTCTTTTCTTAATATTTTTTTCTACATAACTCCTGATCGTTGTGAGTAGGCTTGAAGATCATTTCAACTTAATTGTGGGTGTGGTTGGTTTGATCATTGATAAAGGATTTTCCAGGGTTGGAAGAGGCATTAAGGCATTCTCCAACTCTCTTATCCTTTATTTTAGCTTGGAATTTTCAACTTCTAACCCATCAATGGAATCGTCAAAAGCATCACCGATTTCCTTGTGAATTTTAGAGATTTAGGATGACCGCATGTTTTTCAGGTCAACCTCTAAGCGAGATTTTCCTTTCCAATTTTTCTGATCACCTCTTTCCACAATCAATTTTTTAGACTCCTTATCAAAAGTATCACTTTGAAAAGTGAAGGATTCCTCTTCACTAAAAATCTCATTTGCAACAACTTCCAATAAAACATTTTGTTGAGTTACAATTTATGGTTGTTCCATCACGGGAAATATTTTCTCAATATCCACCTCCAGCTCCATGTCATCCACAGAAAATCTTTGGATGTCATTTTCTATGAGGTTGTCCTCTTCCTCTTGTATTAAATTTTTTCTTTTCTTTCTTACAGGTAATTTATGCTAATTCTCAATTTTCCCTCGGGGGGATTCTTCTCTCCTCCACGGCTTGAACTAATATTGGAAATATTTCTAACTGGGTGAGTCATTGGAGCATTGCTCCAGGATGTGGTAGTTTTGGGAGTAACAAATGGAGACTGGGCACTCCTTTCACTGGGACCTTTTCCTTTTTTCTTATACAACTCGTTAGTTCTTAGTACTATTTCTAGGTCACCAGCCTCGTGCACATGAGTACTTTGGTTGTTACCTTCTTATTATTTTTCATTCAAGGTAGTTTGAATGAACGAGTTACTGAATCCTACCGAAAGCACTTGTTCCACAAATATTTTGTTAGGATCAAAGCCCTTGATCTTTTCATCATATTTTAGGCTCACGTTATTGAAATGGCTTGCAAACTTGTCAATTTTATTTATGTTTCTGGAAATGAAATCTCCAATCTTCCACGACAAGGGGATGAATTATTTTTTCCTTTTTTAATGGAAAAAATGTAGCCAAAAGTTGTATTTCCTTGCCACTTATGTAATAAGCAATTTGTCAGATACATGATATGGAAGAAAAGAGGATTTTCTTTGGAACATAATATCCTGATGATACTGTGATTTTCCATCTGTTCTATGGTTCCCTTTTTCTTCAAGAATTTGTTAGCCTGCTCAAATATTCTAGGGGTATTTTTACCAAACAACATCCCTTTGAAGACTACGACAAAATCTTTGTAAACTTCGTAAAAATATAGAGAAGTGTTATGTCTCCACAATGCCTAATACCAAAAGGCAACTTGATCTATTTCACAGTTCACCCTCTTACATATAGTCAAGTTTGGAAATTGACAACAATACACTATAGAAAATACCAAATAGGAAGCCATAAATAGTTTTTTGTCCCTTTTGTAGTGTGATAATTGGGATGAAATTTTGATGGAAATCAATTTTCCCCAGTCAAAGATAACACGTTCTTTTACTGTAAAATATAAAATATAAAGAATCATGCGAGAAATGGTAGCAGTGCTTTCTTGAGTTGTCAACCTAGTGAAAAACCACGCAATCTCTCGAAAGGGGTTTTAAAAGAATCGACGTGGATCCTGGTTATGTCTTCTGAAATAGTTGCAGGATTCTCCAAATATTCAAGCAGGAGATCCAGGCCATTGTTATGTTTCTTCAGAAAATCTCTGCAATCTTCTCCTTTGAAGGTAAGTGTTGGCTTTGGGAGCTTAAACATATTGCGAAAAAATTGCGGTGAAAGGGAAATGGGGGAATGATCTTGGAGTTTTACAATTCTCTATCTCGACATGTACTTCTCAATGCACCATGCAACAAGCTATTTGCAGTCAAATACCTCAATAACACACCTTGTGCGAGCAATTTCGAATGACCAGATTATGTATTTTTGTGTAAGAGGAGAGGAGTAATATGAATATGCTCTGGACGACTGAAAGTTTTGGTCTTCACGACAAAAAATATTCAAAGTATCTCCACATAATTGTTGTCTAGTTGCTACTTCCATTAGGTTAACGAGATTATTTTTTAGCTGAATAATAACTTGAAACAAATCTTTTTAGAGTGATGACAATAATATAATCCTTTGGAAAATGGAGAATTGATGCAATTTAATGAATAATCTCCTCGAGTCTTTCGCCATTGATGAAAATCTCTTCGAAGCCTGCACAATTAGTTGTTAGCATTAAACAACATTCAATGCATACTGGAAAAAGCACGATAATGGTAGGGATGAATGAGAGTAGTTTTGAATATGATTTTTTTTCGCGAACCTGCCAACTCGAGAACCCACCAAATCGTGGTTGTGGATGGTAAAAAATAAGTTAAAGTGTAGAAAAGTGGTCGATCGTACTTGCATGGAGGATAAATAAAATTCTTTTAGGGACTCAATACCTACGACAAGTCTGATTGGTTAAAATGAGGATCACAAAATTTTGGGTGCAAAGTGGAGACCGTGGAATTTGGAAGATGAAAGATCGACTTCATGAACCCGCGAAGTTTTAAAAAAGTCTAAGTATAGTACACTAGGGCAGTTGGTCGAACTAGTGAAATAGGAAAATGGATGGGGGATGAAGGCCTGCGAACCTGCCTACTTGGGAATCCATTGATTTATGAAATATGACTAACTATTGTAACTAGAAAGGGATATAAGAAGGGGAAAAAGAAGTCGGGAAAAAATAAAGGGGAAGGAAATATTGGAAGCAGGAATTGATCTCAACAATGAGGAAGTTACGTAGCTACAGTTCCTAGATGGTGACATTGACTGCTCCCATGTACTTGGCCTCTACTAAAGATAGAGCAATAGTTGACTGCTTTTTGCTCGACCAACATATTGGGCCGGATCCCAAACTCAACATGTACACGGAGATGGACTTGCGATCAGTGCCATCGCTAACCCAGTCAGAATCGGTGAAGCCTATGAGATCCAACTTGCAACCTGTTGCATAGTGGATCCCATAACTGATGGTTCCTTGAACGTATATGAGGATGTGTTTGGTAGCCTTCTAGTGTAACTCATGCATCTCCTGCATGTACCTGGAGACTACCCCTACTGCATATGATAGCTCTATTTTGGTTTGGGTGAGATACATAAGACTCCCCACAAGCTGTCGATATAGGGTGTTTTCCACCACTAGTGTATCCCAACCATCCTCAATTCTAACCCCAAATAAGAAGGGTGTAGGTGAAAACTTTCAGTCTGTCATGTGGAATCTCTCCATGAGATCCTGAGCATACTTAGTCTAAGATAGCTTGATTCCTAAAGCATCTTAGTTGATATTGAGACCAATAAAGAAATGGATTGGACCCATGTTCGTCATCGAAAACCTATCATGATGAATTCCCTTCACCACAACAATCATTGAAACCGAGTTGTCGGTGATAAAAAAATCATCCACATACATGACTAGGATAAGAAGTGAGTCAGTTGTCCTCAACATGTAGACATTGGGATCTAATTTGCATCTGAAAAAATTCTTGGAGAGCAAGTAGGAGTCCATCTTTGTGTACCATGCTCTAGGCGCCTGCTTGAGGCCATAGAGTAAATTTTTGAGTTGGCACACTAAAGATGAATTATGTATGAATTCATGTGGCTACTCCATATAAATCTCCTCTGAGATATCCCTGTGAATAAAATCATTCTTCACATCCATCTAATGTACTCCCCATCCCATGGCTTCTCCAATGGCAAGGTCCAACCTGGTGGAATCTAACTTTGCTACTAGAGGAAATGTCTCATCATAGTCGATCTCGTGGATTTGTTGAAATCCATTGGAAACCAATCTTTCCTTGCATCTACTCACTTGTTCATCCACTATATTTTTGGTCCCACAGACCCATATTCATCTGTAATATATATATATATATATATTACATCTAAACTAATTAAAATGTAAGGTCATGCTCTTTTGCATAAAGAGACGTGACTTTACCCAATTACGTGTATATATACACATTTTGTATTCTAAATATGACATGAAATAAAGAATAATTTATATTTTATAAATACATTTTTATTGTATTTGACTTCTAGCATTCCAGTTGGTATCAGAGCGCTATGTTTTCTTTGCCTCCTCCACAGTCCCTTCACCACTCCCACACAATCCCTCTCACACACACTCCCACTCCTGCTCCCACAGAGTCCCTCTCCCACTCCTCCCACTCCTGTGACCTACCCATGCAACCTACAATTATTTCCCTCCAATCGATTTGCAAAACCCTCTTCCCTTCCACTACCATATCCTTTCCATTCCATTTTATACCATACTAATTCATCATCGATGTATTTAATATTGAAATATTAAAATATTTAATACATATCCTTCTTTTATCAACCTCAACATGAGAAACACAAGTAGAAATCAGGGAGAAGCAAAGAAAAATATAGATGACAATACTCCCTCCACACTAGAGATAAGCAAAGGGAACAAAAATTACCACAACATGAGGGTAGAGCTTGAAGCAATAACAAACGGGAGTAGAAGCCCTAGTAACTCAACTTCACAGTGGGGTTCTCACCAATCACATTACTCGTCCAACATGGGGATGTCTAATAATGGCATGCCCAAGTAGAAGATTAATGTTCCAGAATTTGATGGATTAGACTCAAGAGAAGAAACAAGATGGGTAAATAAAATCTAGCAGTACTATAGGTATTACCATATTTATGATGATGAAGAAAAAATGAATGTCACGTCTATACATTTGAAGGACTTTGTGTATGGCTGGTTCTTATGGTGGAGAGAAAAATCAAAATCTATAGAGAGAGACTGGGTTGTATTAAAAAATAACATCTTCCTAATTTTTCTTGACACAGAATAAAAAGATGTTTTTGCTAAACTCACTCGATTAAAACAATCCAGTACAGTGGAAGAATTTTTTCAGGATTTACATGTGTTAGCCACTTGTGTACCCAATATATCAGAATATTGACTACTTCAAATGGCCTTATCAGGATTGAAGGAAAATATCTTAAATGAGCTCGAATTACTTGACATTAAAGATATCAAGCAATCTCGCCAGAAATCTAAAATTGCTTAAAAGAAATTTAAAGTATATCAAAAGACAACATGGAACTCACTCCAAGACTATAGCTCCAAATACATTCCCCCTCACAAAAGGACATTGCCACTAGACACGAGACAAGATAAGGACCAATGTTTTAAATGTATTGGAAACCAGGCCATAAGTGCAAAGACAAATAGTTTTTTCATTGCGAAATAGACAAGACTGATAGTGACAAGGACGAAGAAGCAGGGGACATATCTTCATCTGATGAAGAAATAAATAATGAAAACTCACAAAATCCCCATGAGTTAGGGAATCAAAACACAAATCCAACACGTATTGTTGCTGTAATGATGGGTATTTCTCAGACCCAAACACTGAAATTTTATGGCTATGTTAAGAAAACTAAAGTAATAGTGCTCATAGATAATGGTAGTTCACATAAACTTATAGATATAAAAATAGCAAGGCAACTAAACACATTCTTTTTTTTTTCCTCACAAAAAGAGTAATTTTTATTTCATAAAGAAACCAAAATTACATTATGTATATACAAGGGAGCCTTGTATTGGAAGACTATTTAGTTAGAGCAAGCCAGAAGAATCCAACATCATAATAATATCAAACAAACATTAGAGTGAGGGAAAGTAGATCAAATCCTGCAGAGAAAATAGAGGGGGAGAAAGAACCCCATCACAAAACCACAAATGCAATCCCAAGAAGCAAACCAAAAACCTCGCTGAGAGAAGACAACAAACAAAACCCTCGAAGAATCCCTAGAATTCGGACAGACCAGGTTAGAGTGGCATACATCCTCACAGAGATGAAAGAGAAAGTGAGGCAACACAACCCAAAATCCAGCACCAAAAAATTGAACATGGCACCAACTCCTTGGAAATAGAAAGACAAGGCTCTGAGTATACATCAAACCCTGAACGAACTGGCACCGAAAAGGATCCAAACAAAAGGAGGAGTCAAAGGCCGTAGAGGAAAGAGTTCACCCCAAAAGAAAAACCCCAACAATGAAAGCAATGGAGGCCCAAACAACCTATACACCCATAGGATCAAAACCATGCCAAAGAGAAAGGGCACGAGACACTAGGGATTGCCTCGACCACTCCCCCCAAAACCCCACCATCGACAACAACTAAGAAAGAGCTATGTGTAATCAGCAGTTCATCCAAGAACATAGCCACCAGGAAAGAGTTGCACTGGATCACAACTAAAAATGAAGAAAAGAGAGGAAAACGAGCCTGAACAGAGGAGAAAGGCCATGTGAAGCCATGCCACACCACCAAGGGATCAGTGCGAAGAAAAACTAGCTCCCATCAACAGCCAAGCATGAACCAACAAAATCTCAAGATTATAGAAGAGATAATGGGGTCCTCACAAAAGACACCAACAACCACAACGTCAGCCGAAGAAAGAAACATTGGTGTCGCTCCATACTAAGACAGGCCACAAATAACAAAGGCAAACCGGGACATCTGAAGATCCAAACCATACGGGCCAAATGAGCACCTAGACAACGATCTGTAGGAGAAACAAATAAGGTGATGATGAACTGCAGACGATGGTAGTAGGGGAAACGGTAGGGGTGACCTAAAGCAGGTTCAAGCGAGAGAGTCGAGCGAGCCTTAATAGTCATAGGGAGTAACTAAGGTAAACCCTAGCCGTGCCCCCCTCCAAAGAAACTAAACATATTCATTCATCCTACCTCTGAATTTCAAGTCTCCATTATGGGAAAGAGGACTACCTCATGTGATGGGAAATTACATAGTTACCAACTTAACGAGAACTCTACAAAGTTCTGTTTTTTGGGGGGGTCATATATTTTACCTCGTTTTGAAAATTTGTGCTACCGATAGCACCCCCCTCCCTTTTTAGGAAGTTTTTTGATATTTTAAATCTTCTTATCCATAATGTATCCACATTGTTTTTTTAAATGTTTATTTTTTCATCTATTTTAATTTTTTTTCTATTTTTTTTTCAACAGTGTTTTTAATCATTTTTTCATGCTTCTTTCAATTTTAAAGATGTTGTATACCATTTACTTTTTTGAAATTAATATTTTTCATATAATTATGTCTCCTTAATTAATTTATGGTTCCATACTTTTTAAATATAGTGAAAAATATCATTTTTAACACATTTTTTACCTTTACTTCAATACATAGAAAATAATTATAGTTAAATAACATTATTTTTAAATATTTAGCAATATATATAT
>ML816846.1:122467-135428 GCA_009831015.1 Picea engelmannii
CCACCCATTATATATAGTTTTTAATTTTTTATGAAATTTTGTATTTTAATTTTTTTAAATGTTTTGTAATAAAAGTTTTAGCTTAGGGAGTTTTAGTATTTTTTGAATTTTGTTTCTTTTTTAGTTTTTGGGGAGTATTTTTTAGGTTTGTTTTCTCTTTTAAGTTTCAAGGAATTTTTTATTATTCTTTTGTACAATTTTTTTTTTTTTAATTATTGTTTTCCGAGAATTATTATTTATTTTATTTTAGTTTTTTTCCACATTTTATTTATTTATTTTAATTTGGATTTTGAATATATTTTTTTAAACATGTTGTTTTCTTCATTTAACATTAAAAAAAAATGTGAAGATTTTTTCCTTTCTCTTTTTTTTTTTAATGTAAATTTAAAAAAAAACAATGTTCAGTAAATAAATTTTCAAGTGACCATTTATGATCCAATTTTGGGTTTTTTATTTGCATAAGGATTTGTTGTCAAGGCCACAATTTCAATTAGGTCGTAATTAGCTATAATTTTAACGATTAGAAAAAATATTTTTCTTTAGGTGGCTTCACTTTTTTATTTAGGTGTTGATTTTAAGGTTTTTCTGAGCAACTATTTGATTTTTTAAGGCCATGCTTGAAAAAGTTGTAATTTTGACCCGGTTAGAAAAATGGTGCTACCGGTAGCACCACTTTTTTATTTGGGGGTTGATTTTCATGTTTTTTATGCAAAAATATGGGTTTTAAGGGCTAGAGTTCTCGTTTTGAGCTCACTATTCTCGTTAAGTCAATAATTGTGTTAAATGCCACAAGGTAGAAGTATCCATGAATGACTACAAATTAAAATCTCATATGTATGCTATGCCAATAGGAGGGGTGAATATTGTCTTGGGGGCCGCATGGTTAGCCATGCTTGGTACTATTGGATTAAACTTACAAGAGCAATTTATAAGTTTTATCAAAATGGGGAAAAGTACAAATTACATGGAATTAAATGTCCTCCCCCACAAATAGTCTAGTCCAATAGAATGGAAAAAATGATTAAAAAGGGAGCCCGTGCTTATTTCTTACACTGTTATGCAATAGAGGGTACTACTAAGGAGGACAAAAATGATGATCCCAAGAAATTGGACAAAATTCTTGGAAAATATAACACCATTTTTTAGGAAATTCCTCATGAGCTTCCTCCACCTCATTCTAGAGAACACATCATAGAATTGATCCTCAACTCCACACCAATTAGAAAAAAATATTATAGACAGTCGCACCAACATAAGATAGAAATCAAGTGCTTGGTTCAATAATTATTGGACTGCAGTGTTATTACACGAAGGAAGAGTCCTTTCTTAAATCCAGTCATATGTGTTTGGAAAAAGGATGATCATATAGACTCTCTATTGATTATTGAGCATTGAACAAAATTATGACAAAGGATAAATTTACAATTCTAATTGTAGATGTGTTATTAGATGAACTCCATGGCACTAAATATTTCTCCAAGCTAGACCTCAAATTAGGTTATTACCAAATAAGAATTCAAGAGGAAGGCATTCCCAAAATTGTTTTATGTACCCATGAAGGGTTGTACGAATTTTGAGTCATACCTTTTAGTTTATCCAATGCTCATGCTACCTTCCAAGAAGTAATGAATGATTTATTTCATCCGTACCTATGAAAGTTCATACTTGTTTATAACAATAACTGGAACTAGAACTAACACGTCAAGCACATTGAGACAATATTAAAAATCATTCACGAGAATAAGTTCTACGTTAACAAATCCAAATGCAGTTTTGGAGAAAAAGAGATAGTATTTTGGGGACATGTCATATCATATGAAGGAATCAAGGTTGATCCAAATAAAATTGTGGAAATTACTGAGTGGCTTAGCCCCAAATGAATCACATCGTTACAAGGATTCCCGGGTCTTAACGGGTACTACAGAAGGTTTGTTCGAAACTATGAACAAATTGTGGCCGCATTAACATCATTATTGAAAAAAGATGTGTTTAAGTGAAATGACAAAGATGAAGCATGTTTTAGAAGGTTGAAGCTCTTAACGACATCCACCCCAGTTTTCTCAGCACCGGATTTCTCCAAAACATTTTTCCTTGAATGTGATGCTTCATGAGTTGGATTAGGTTCCATACTTATGCAATATAATCATCCCATCGCATTCAAAAGTAAAAAATTCAAACTAAGGAAGCAAACAAAATCAACATATGACAAAGAAATGTTTGCAATTATGCATGTCTTGGTTAAGTGGACACAATACTTGCTAGGAATTAAATTTCTTGTGACAATGGACCACAATAGCTTGAAATATTTTTTAACTCAAAAAAACCTTTCATCAGAGCAACAAAAATGGGTGAGAAAAATCCAGGTTTTTGATTTCGATGTTCTTTATAAAAAATGGAAGGAGAATTTGGTTGCATGGGGTTATCAATGAAACATGATAATTATGCTACTCTATGTGCTATTTCCATCATTATCCCTGAATGGATCTCAGAAGTTCAAACTGAGTATATAAAAAATCCATAAATGAGAAGGATAATAGAGGAAGTTGAAAGAAACCCAACTGCAAATGATAAATTCACTTGGGAGAATGGCATACTGTGGTACAAACAACGTATATTTTTACTCAACTCTTCCAAGTTCAAACTCCAAGTTTTGAAAGAAAATCATGATTCTCCGACAATAGGCCATGTGGGGTTTTTCAAAACTTACTACAACATATGCCAATTCTTCTTTTGTGATGCCACAGCCCCTTCCACAACCCGTAGGTCGGAAGGTCACGTGCACAGGATCTTCCCCCTTACGCTGGCCCAAAGAGCTCTTGGAAATGGCTCCTCTATTTCCCTTTCGGGAAATCTGCACCCACAATCAACTTCAAGAATTCCCCCCTTGTACTTTGGGAGATCGGACTTCACACTTTCGCGAATCCGATGGTCAAGCATATTGTCCCTCAATCTCCAAAAACCTGAAAACAGTCAACGCTGACCCTTTCTCTCCCTGTTTTGGAATTCTCCTTATCGCGATTTCGACGGTCGTGATGTCAAGCAACTCATTCCCTCGATTCCCGAAACCCAATTTGTCGAAACTCTGATGCGTTCACAAACTTTGACCTTTCAACGACCTTTCACTCCATCGGGACTTCGGACTTTGCAATATCACGAATCCTAATGCAAGGAATTCGGGACTTCACCCCACGAAACCCCGAAATGGTCAACGGAGTTTAACTTCCGCGTCAATAGTGTGCCACTTGTCCACCCTGCTGATTCTGTGGCCCACACAACCCTTTTGGCCTTTTAGGACTTCGCGTTTCATGATTTCACAAGTTCCGTTGCAAAGATTACGGGACTTCGACCTACGAAACCCCGAAATAGGAATCCGCTTGCAAATCCAACGGCCTTTGTCGGCTTGGATCTGCGGTTCTGCGTCTCCTGAGCTTGAACCTTTGAAAGTATTCACCATAACTCCCTTGCTCCTCCGTGAGATCTGACGGCCCACGGGACTTTGCGAATTCTCCACAGAGAATTTCGATTGTCTGTTCCCTTTCTTGAGTACTTCTGCACAAACTAAACAAAGTATCTCTCTCCGCGGAACTTGTCCTCCTGCGGTCCGACGTTGCTATGCCTTTCTTCAAATTTTCAAGGTGCTTGGCCTCTCGCCTTCCTTCGACCCCTTCGAAGGTTCAAATCCTTCTGAGCTTCCCACGACTTCGAGTCTTTCATAGAACTCTTGCACGCACTCTTTGTGACAGACTTTCAAACACTTCCAAGTGTTGAATTCCTTTCGACTCTGCGCACACCTGCAACAGTAGTCTCTAAATACTTCGCTCAAGTTCGCAACTCTGAGACTTTACTCGGCCTGCGCACTCCTTGCATGGCTTCAGTGCCCAACTGCACTTCTGAGGAAATGAGAACAAAACCTATCTAGTCTGAGCTTTCAGAGACAAACCTATGAACCCTTTGTCAACACACTCCTTGCGGACAATTCGACTGCACTCCTTGCAGGAACTCTTGCTCAGATAGAGAAACAATTGAAACTCATTCTCCTTACTCCCTCCCTCTCTCTCTCTCTCTCTCTCTCTCTCTCTCTCTCTCTCTCTCGGATTTCAGACATTCAACAAGAAATCATTCATACATAGCATAAAATCAAATGTACAACAGAGAGAGTAAAATAACCATGAGCATAACATTTAGCATACATACACGGAGAACCAACACAACGCCATGAATTTGAATCAAAGTTATTTTCTTATTAATTCAAATCTCTGTACATGGGTGTCTTCAAATTACAGTTCTCCCTTCTCAAGCTTTGTATGCTCTTGCTCATAAGCTTCATGCTTATGCTCTTCACGCTTATGTTACAATATACAATGAGGGTGTCTATATCTCGTTTCCCTCTTGCGCTCTAAAACTGTCTAATCTAACATTCAATTCTATCTATTTGCATTTACTATTATAAATGCCTTCTACCTACTAAGGACGAGAGCGGATCGCTCAAGGTCCTTTTACATTTTACAAGTGCGCTCCTTCTTAATTATCTCATTTAAGATTGGTGCATTAACTTCAAGATAATTTCAAAATTTGTGTTGGGCGCTTGTCCAGTTGTCCGTTGTCTCTGCGCTGGATCGCTTGAGATGCTCCTGCATCATACTCCCTCCATCATGCTCCTGCATCATGGGCTCCTGTCCATGAGCTCACGCACGGTTTGTCCATGCCTCTAGATCTCTGCTTCATTCTCCCAGTTGGCATCTTCAACTGGATGGCCCTTCCACTTGACCAAATATTCAAAGTATTGTTTCCACCTGGTCTTCTTGCTGACCCTTTTGTCCAGTATGCGCTCCATCTGCGGCTTTTCTGCAATCGCTTCTTCACCTGGCTGTGAAGTTCCTTCATCGCCTCTGTGAAATCTTCTGCACTAGCACTCCTAGTTGCAATCTGTTATGAATCTCTCAATTCAGAAATTCCTCTCGGCTGCATGCCATATATAATCTAAAATGGACTTTGCCCTGTGCTTCTATTCACTGAGTCGTTATAAGCAAACTCCGCATGTGGTAATATGTTGTCCCATTGGCTGTGGTGTTCTGTCACCAGGCTTCTCATCAAGTCTCCCAGACTCCTGTTTACCACTTCTGTCTGTCCATCCGTCTGAGGATGATAAGCTGAACTAAACGATAAGTTAGTTCCCAGCTTCTTCCATAAGGTCCTCCAAAAGTGTCCTACGAACTTAGTATCTCGATCCGAAACTATGCTCCTTGGTAAGCCGTGAAGTCGAATGACTTCTTTGAAAAACAGATTCGCAATGTGAGTTACATCATTGGTCTTCTGACATGGAATGAAGTGTGCAATCTTGGAAAATCTATCCACCACCACAAAGATTGAGTCAAAACCTCCTTGTGTTCATGGAAACCCCAATACGAAATCCATGCTGATTGCATCCCACGGCTTCTCATGTATGGGCAATGGTTGATAAAACCCATCATTCTGTTTCCTTCCCTTCGAATGCTGGCAAATTCTACATCTTTCCATGAATCTCTTGACGTCTTCTCGCAATCCTGGCCAAAAGTGTGACTTTTTCAATTTTTCAAACGTCTTGTCATGACCAAAGTGCCCGGCCAATCCTCCACTGTGTTCTCTTTCAGCGAGTTATCCCTCATGGAGCATTTTTGAATACACAGTTGATTACCTTTTAAATAGTAATCTTTCCTGGATCATGCATTCTGCCCATTGGCTTCTATCTCTAAGAATTGGATTCTCAGCTGCCTCATACGCCTCTTTAAAATCTAGATCATTCCTGTACATGTCCCTGAGATCATCAAAACCCATTGTTTTGACTTTGAACTCCTGCAATAGCAAACACTTCCTTCTCAAAGCATCAACAACTTTGTTAGCAGTACCAGAAATATGTTTAATCACAAAAGTGAAATTCTACATATATTCCACCCATTTAACATGTCTCTGATTCAACTTTTCCTGTTGAGTCACAAACTGCAATGCATGATTGTCACTGTATAAGACAAACTCCTTCAGGATTAAGTAATGTCTCCATTTTTTCAATGCCTGTATGATAGCATAAAACTCCTTGTCATAAGTGGAGTATTTTAATTTCGCTTCATTCAGCTTCTCGCTGAAGTGTACTATTGGTCTGTCTTCTTGACTCAAGACTGCCCCTATTGCAAATCCACTTGCATCGCATTTCACTTGAAATGTCTTCTGGAAATCAGGCAACACCAAAATTGGTTGTTCCGTGATCTTCCTCTTCAACAGATTAAAACTCTTCTCAACCTCTTCTATCCAGTGAAAAGACTTATGTCTTTTATTCACTGTATCCATCATCGGTGCACTAATTCCACTGAACTTTCTGATGAACTTTCGGTAGAAACTAGCCAATCCGTGAAAACTTCTCACCTCAAAGATATTATTCGGTGATGGCCAATTCTTAATCACTTCCACTTTATCTGGATCCATCCTCAATTTATCTGCAGAAATAACAAACCCCAGATAAATGAGCTCTGTCTTCATGAATGAGGATTTCTTCATGTTGATCAACAGCTTCTCCTGCTGTAACTTCTGCATCACTGTAGCCAAATTCTTCAGATGCTCTGCCATTGTTTTACTGAAAATCAATATGTCATCTAAATACACAATGAATTTTTTTTGATGAACTCACTTAGAACTTCGTTCATCAACCTCATGAAGGTACTCAACGCGTTTGTTAAGACAAACGGCATAACAAGCCATTCATACAACCCTTCGTTGGTTTTGAATGTTGTCTTCCATTCATCACCTTCTCTCATGCAGATTTAATGATAACCGCTTTTCAAATAAATTTTTGAAAAGAATTTTGCTCCACTCAAGCAATCCATCAGATCATCCATCCTTGGCAATGGAAATCTGTACCTGATGGTTATCTTGTTAATCGCCCTCGAGTCAGTACACATCCTCTAGCCTCCATCTTTCTTCGGACTAAGTACTGTTGGAATAGCACACGAACTCAAGCTTTCTTTGACCAAACCTTTTTCCAAAAAATCTTGGACTTGTCTTTTGACCTCTTCATTCTCTTGTGGCGTTAATCTGTACACGGATTTGTTTGGTAAACTAGCTCTTGGTATGAGATCAATATGATGACTCACACTTCTGATCGGTGGCAACGAACGTGGTAGTTTGTCCACTACTATGTCAGCGAACTCTTCCAGTAGTTCCTGAACCTCTTCTGGTAAATCATCTACTCTTGTGCTGGTCAAAACAATCTTCGGTTTCCTGACCATAATGAATTGCGGTTATTCTTTCTTCTTGACCTCTATAAGAAGTTCCTTCCCACTCATGAGAAGTACAGTGTTGCTTACTTCAGGTTTTACCTCCTTATCCTTAATTGGAAGCAACATGTGAGTCCTCCCATTCTTCTCTAGGGTGTATGTGTTCATTCTCCCATCATGAATCACATTTATGTCATATTTCCACGGTGTACCCAGCAATAGATGACAAACATCCATAGGAATAACATCATATAATATCTTATCATTATATCCTCCTATCTTAAATTCAACTAAACATTGTTTAGTGATAGTTACCTGATGTCCTTTTTGTAGCCACGAAACTCTGTATGGGCTTGGATGTTCAATCATCTCCAGCTCCAGCTTTTCTACCATCTCTATAAAAACGAGATTATCCATGCTACTACTGTCCACAATGACCTTGCATACCCTGTCCTTGGTTTTGAAAGTAGTCTGGAAAAGTCTGTTTCTTTGGACTGAACTCTCCACCTCTTTTTCTAGTGTCAAAAGAGATTTTCGCATCATCAGCGATCTTCCGCCTTCAACGTCTTCTGTCTCAACTTTTGCATTCTTCGAAACAAAGTGATTTGATAATCTCTAGGGATGAATTTCACCTTCATCTTCGCAATCATTCTATCCCATCTTTTGATCTTCTACTTGCCTTTGCAGCGTCTGTCAGCTTGTAGTTCATCCCACCACAATGCTTCATGTCCTTTTAATCTCGTGACAGCATGTTTGACCTTCTTGTCCTCTTCGACATCTTCATAGTCAAAGTATGTGTCCAGAGCTCTAATCCAGTATAGAAGCTCCTCTGCATCCAAGCTTCCCTCATAAACTGGAATGTCCATTTTCTCTCTTGCACCCATTCTTGCAATAGCTCTAATCAAACGTTCGTTCACTGCATCTTCGGCTGCAACTTCCTCTCCTTCATGTTCAGCCTCAATTTCACTTTCGGAATCACTAAGATCCCCAACACTGACTGTGCACCTCTGTGTTGTCTCCATGTCTTCAAGTCTGGTGCGTAGATCACGCATCTCTCTCTCCATGGCTGGATCAGTCATCTGCCTACCCATTCTTCTCGACATTTCCCTATCCTCTGGTGGATCGGGTGTTTGCCTGTCCCTTCTCCTTGGTGGCATGGTGAATTCTCCTTTTCCCTACTACAGAAAGCAAATAAACCTTTCTAAGCTCTGATACCAAATGATGCCACGACCCTTCCACAACCCGCAGGTCGAAAGGTCACATGCACAGGATCTTCCCCCTTACGCTGGCCCGAAGAGCTCTCGGAAATGTCTCCTCTATTTCCCTTTCGGGAAATCTCCACCCACAATCAACTTCAAGAATTTCCCCCTTGTACTTCGGGAGATCGGACTTCGCACTTCCGCGAATCTGGTGGTCGAGCGTATTGTCGAATCCGGTGGTCGAGCATATTGTCCCTCAATCTATGAAAACCTGAAAACAGTCAACGCTGACCCTTTCAATCCCTGATTCGGAATTCTCCTTATCGCGATTTCGATGGTCGCGATGTCAAGCAACTCATTCTCTCGATTCCCGATGATTTTACGAAACTTCGATGCATTCACAAACTTTGACCTTTCAACGACCTTTCACTCTGTTGGGACTTCGGACTTCGTGATATCGCGAATCCTAATGCAAGGAATTCGGGACTTCACCCCACGAAACCCCGAAATGGTCAACGAAGTTTAACTTCTGCGTCGATAGTGCGCCACCTGTGCACCTTGCTGATTCTGTGGCCCACACAACCCTTTCGGCCTTTCAAGACTTCACGTTTCATGATTTCATGAGTCTCGTTGCAAATATTATGGGACTTCGACCTACGAAACCCCGAAATAGGAATCTGCTTGCAAATCCAACGACCCTTGTCGGCTTGGATCTGCGGTTCTGCCTCTCCTAAGCTTGAACCTTTGAAAGTATTCGTCGTAACTCCCTTGCGCCTCTGTGAGATCTGATGGCCCACGGGACTTCGCGAATTCTCCACAGATAATTTCGATCATCCGTTCCCTTTCCTGAGAACTTCTGCACGAACTAAACAAAGTATCTCTCTCCATGGAACTTGTCCTCCTGCGGTCCAACGTCGCTACGCCTTTCTTCAAATTTTCAAGGTGCTTGGACTCTCGCCTTCCTTCGACCCCTTCAAAGGTTCAAATCCTTATGAGCTTCCCACGACTTCAAGTCTTTCAGAGAACTCTTTCACGCACTCCTTGCAGTAGACTTTCAAACACTTCGAAGTGCTGAATTCCTTTCGACTCTGCGCACACCTGCAGTAGTAGTCTCTAAATACTTCGCTCAGGTTCGCAACTCTAATACTTTACTCGGAATATGCACTCCTTGCACGGCTCCAGTGCCCAACTGCACTTCTGAGGAAATGAGAACAAAAGCTATCTAGTCTGAGCTTTCAGAGACAAACCTCTGAACCCTTTGTCAACGCACACCTTGTAGACAATTCGACTGTACTCCTTACAGGAACTCTTGCTCAGATAGAGAAACAATTGAAACTCATTCTCCTTACTCCCTCTCTTTCTCTCTCAGATTTCAGACATTCAATAAGAAATCATTCATACATAGAATAAAAGCAAATGTACAGCAGAAAGAGTAAAATAACCATGAGCATAACATTTAACATACATACATGGAGAACCAACACAACGCCATGAATTTGAATCAAAGTTATTTTCTTCTTAATTCAAATCTCTATACATGGGTGTCTTCAAATTACAGTTCTCCCTTCTCAAGCTCTGTATGCTCTTGCTCATAAGCTTCATGCTTATGCTCTTCACGCTTATGTTACAATACACAATGAGGGTGTCTATATCATGTTTCCCTCTTGCGCTCTAAAACTATCTAATCTAACATTCAATTCTATCTATTCACATTTACTATTATAAATGCCTTCTACCTACTAAGGACGAGAGCAGATCGCTCAAGGTCCTTTTACATTTTACAAGTGCGCTCCTTCTTAATTATCTCATTTAATATTGGTGCATTAACTTCAAGATAATTTCAAAATTTGTGTCGTGCGCTTGTCCAGTTGTCCATTGTCTCCACGCTGGCTCGCTTGAGATGATCCTGCATCATTTTGGAAAGGTATGTGATCCAACATTTAGAAATATGTGGCAAATAGAAACACTTGTCAATGACAAAATTTTGAAACTATTTCTCCTCCAGGTTTTCTGCAACCCCTTCATATCCCAACCCAAAAATGGTCTGAAATATCTATGGATTTTATTACTGGTCTTCCTACCTCTAAAGGAAGAGATGATATATTTGTAATCATAGACTGATGAACCAAATATGCCCACTTTTTTGAGATATATTCAAAGGCTAAGGCTATCCATGTCACTAATAGCTATGTTAAAAAAAAAATTAAACTTCATGGATTTCCCAAAGTTATCGTAAGTGATAGGGATCACAAGTTTACTAGCAGTTTTTGGAAGGCGTTATTTCACCAAGTGGGGACATCCTTAACCATGAGTATTGTTGGATCATGTTGTCATTGATTCCAAAGGATTGATGTCAAAGGAACAATGTTTTGTCATAGTATATTGATTTAGTGATTGATGGATCATGTATTGACCTTGATGTCAATGAATTGATGTCAAGAGGAGTCATAGTCGTATGCATAGATGAAGATGAGTCAATGAGTTTTCATTTATATATGATTCATAGTTGGATTGATGTAAAGATGACTCATTATTGTCTTGTCATGGTTGTACAAATGGATGAACTCCAAAGTGGTCCCCTTATGGTGAAAGCCCTCACGGGAAGATTCTTTGTGGTGAACTCCAAAGTGGTTATTGTCTTTTCATGGTTGTACAAATGGATGAACTCCAAAGTGGTCCTCTTATGGTGAAATCCCTCACGGGAAGACGCCTTGCGATTGAGTTATCCTAGAAGTATGGTTAGAGAACCCATTCTAATTATGGAATAATGAGATGAAGATCAGTGAATTTGTCAGTGAAACTATCCTAGATGGATAGTGCTTGTCAAGCCATTTCCAGTGGTATGTGGAACGTCACATAACTCCTCATGGTTTGAGAGTTATGGCCTTATGAAGTTGAAGGACCCTCATATGTTGGCTTGAAGCCCCAAAAGGTCAAATAAGTCAAAGTGTTTGCAAAGAAGAAATTATTTAAATAATAAAGTGAAGTGACAAGTCAAAGAGGATTATTTAAAGTGAAGTGACAAAGTCAAGGAGGATTATTTAAATAATAAAGTGAAGCGACAAAATCAACGAGGATTATTTAAATAATAAAGTGAAGTGACAAAGTCAAAGAGGATTATTTAAAGTGAAGTGACAAAGTCAAGGAGGATTATTTAAATAACAAAGTGAAGTGACAAAGTAAAAAAGGATTATTTAAATAATAAAGTGAAGTGACAAAGTCAAGGAGGATTATTTAAATAATAAAGTAAATGAAAAACTTTCTAATTATGGAAAGTGGTTATAAGAAGGTTAACCCTAAAATGAGGAAAATGGGTTAAGTGGTCAAGTGGCTATTAGATACATGAACAAGTGGCAAATTGGGCAAAGTTGGACATAGGTGACTATGTGGACAAAGTGGCCTAGAATATGCTTCTAAAGAAGCTACTTGGAGAGTACAAATAAGAAGCAAGGGTCTCTTGTGAAAACATCTCTTGAGCATAGCTTGAAGATCTATTCTGAGAGAGAGAGAAATTGACTAGAGGATCTCATGGATGCATCAAAGTTTCAGTAAGTCTGAGATCATGATGGCGAAAGTTTCGAAAGTTCAAAAACCCTAGTTTCTAAAGGAGTACGCGAGCAACAGTGGGACAAAGTGCGTACAATTGGATGAAGTCATGGAGACTTGAGTGTGAATTGATGCCAGGTTCTTGAAGTTTGAAGCAAGTTCCAGAGTCTATGGGCTCAGGTCTGCCATAGAAACTCTGGTATGGTTACTTAGTTTTCTTGATGGATACTCTTGGTTATTGTATGGTGAATGCTTAAGGCATTCTTGGTATGGATGTTGTGATATGGTTATGTTGGTTGGTTGATAGAGTGAGAAACACTCTTATGGTTCAGTACTGATATGATTGTCATAGTATACTGGTTCTTATACATGATTAAGTAGCATTCATATTGAACATAGTTACCAACTTAACGAGAACTGTGACCTCAAAATGAGGACTCTAGCCCTTAAAACCCACATTTTTGCGTAACAAACATGAAAATCAACCCCTAAATCAAAAAGTGGTGCTACCGGTAGCACCATTTTTTTAAACGGGGTCAAAATTACAACATTTTTTTAACATGGCCTTCGAAGCTCAGACAATAGCTTAGAAATACCTTAAAATCAACACCTAAATCAAAAAGTGATGCTACGTAAAACAAAATGTTTTTCCTAAACATGAAAATCATAGTTATTTACGACCTAATTGAAATTGTGATATTGACAACAAAACCCTATGTAAATAAACAACCCAAAATTGGACTCCAAATGGTCCCTTGAAAATTTATTTACAATTTTTTTTTTTTTTAATTTACATTAAAAAATAAATAAATAGAAAGAACAAAATCTTTGCAAATAATTTTTTTTTTAAATGACCAAAAAAACACATTTAAAAAAATATATTCTAAATTCAATTAAAAAAATAAAATAAAAAAGATTAAAAAACAAGGTGAAAAAGAAAAATAATTAAAAAGAAACAAAAAAATTTAAAAT
>ML816846.1:136593-152966 GCA_009831015.1 Picea engelmannii
ATATTTGTTTTGTTTTTTTGGTTTCTTTTTCCTCTTTAGTTTTTTAAGTTTCTCTTTAATCTTTTTATTATCTAAATTTTCTTTTTAATTTTTTTTATTTTTTATTTTTTAATTTCAGTTATTTTATTTTTCTTAATTTTTAATTTATCAAAAATAAAGAATTATATTTTTTTGTTAAATATTAAAAAATAGTGTTATTGAACTACATTTTTTTCCATGTATTGAAGTAAAGGTAAACAATGTGTTAAGAATGGTGTTTTCCACTATATTTTAAAAGTATGGAACAATAAATTAATGAAGGAGACACAATTATATGAAAAATCGTAACTTCAAAAAAAGTAAATGGTAAAAAATATTTTAAGATTGAAAGAAACATGGAAAAATGACTAAAAACACCCTTGAATTAAAACAAATTGAAAAAAATGAAAATAGATGAAAAATAAGCATTTAAAAAAAATGTGGAAACATTGTGGATCAAAAAATTTAAAATATCAAAAAACCACCTAAAAAGGGAGAGGGGGTGCTACTGGTAGCACCATTTTTAAAAACGGGATAAAAAATTGGACCCCCCCCAAAAATGAGAAATCTGTAGAGTTCTCGTTAAGTGGGTAACTATGTTATTGTATGGTTGAGGAGCATGAGTAAGTTGTTGGAAAGCATAGATGTGTTGTGATTGGACAATGAAAGACAAAAGTAGATGTAACTGAAGGCTGCAAAAGATTTGAGTGTTTCATAGAGAGAAAACCCTAATTACTCAGAAGGCATACGCAGGTTGTAGTACATATTGTTTGCGTATATACGCGAGTTGTACTACCGGTAGGATGCATGCTGCACAACTAGTAGGACGCGTGCTGCACTACTGACAGGTTGTGTACCTGTTGACAGATTGGTATATGTTGAGGATTGATTCCTCTTCTCAATTGGTGTTGAGTTGTGTAAGTTGAGTCTTGCATTGTAGAGCTGGTGCTCTTGTGGAGTTGTAACTCTATTCAGGTGTTGTTGATAAACCAAGGATTGTAGTCCGTAATAAAAAGAAAATTGAACATACATCTTGTGTTCTTTGTGTTCCTTGTGGTGATGACTTATTGATGATATTTGTTGCTGGTATATGTTGTTGATGTATGTTCACATTTAACTGGTTATAAATGACATCAATAAGTGATGAGTAATTGGTAATTGCTAACTAAGGATTTTTGTGAAGGGGAAGTTTTAAAAAGATCCCTACACTGATTTACCCCCCTTCTTAGTGTAGTCGGTGTGTCCAACAATTGGGATTAGAGCAGGCCTTCACTATAAGCCTTAACAAGCTTGGAGGAGATCCATGGACACACAAATGGATGATGAAGTTCTAATCCTTCATGAGGAAAATTATTCTACATGGAGAATAGAAATGAAAGTGCACTTGAAGGAAATAGGAGTGGGTGTTTGGAAAGAAGTTATTGGTGGATCAATTCCTTTGAAGAACAATTCAAAATTTGGTGCTCAAAGGGAAGAAAAGAAGAATGATGCATTGGCTGTCAAGACCATTCTTAGTGGACTCTCAAGTTTTATCAAAGAGAACATTGGACAATGCATTTACACAAAGGATCTATGGCTAAAGCTAGAGAAGACATATAAAAGAACAAAGCAAGGAAGACATCAAGAAGCCATCTTTACACCTCAAAGAAGAGAGACATATTCAAGATTGACATTAAAGCAAAGGTATAGAAATGTTTTTCATGGTCAATGTTACTCATGTAATGAATATGGTCACAAAGATTTGGAATGCAGATACTATGCAAGAAAAGATAGTGAAAGATTTCATAACACCATAAGGTATTGGAGATGTAATCAAGTGGGACATATTGCTACTCATTGTCACACCATGAGATGCTACAGTTGTAGTGGATTTGGCCACAAATATCAGGATTGTTGGAACACAAGAAGAAAGTCCATGATGAGGACTTCATATAGCATGACTAGAATAAGGCATGAAGTTAGGAAGGAAGACATTTTTGAAAAGATGAAAGCTCAAAGCTCAAGTTCTGAAAAGATGGGACACCTTCAGAAGTGGGTGAAGAAAACTGAACAGTCAATTGCATCTTCTTCAAAATATATACGTCATTAAAACTCACATTACTATTTGTAGAAATAGGCTTCATTACCACCATAAATTTTGTGACAATTAAGAATCACTCAAAATCATCTTCTTTTTAATATATATCCCATTAAAACTCACATTACTATGTTTACAATAAGTTATGATGCACTTACATTTGAAATTATTGTCATGATTACTCTCAATCAACATGAATTTCCACCTTATATGACTATATTTATCTAGATTTCTAACTCCAACTAAGCCTCACAAATATTACATTTGCCCCACCTCATCGAAATTTATATTAGGAATACAAACAACCCTCATAGCCATCCCATGTTGATGTTATTAGTGGGTGTGTAAGTTTATGAAGATTAAACTCTTTGTTTTGGGGATTCTAATGCATTGCATTATATGTGGTCTTAGTGGATCCAACCATAGGGAACTTTTACGGAATCTTAAAGAAATTTTCTAATACGTTTTTTTTAGTGGATCCAACCATAGGGAACTTTTAATGAATCTTAAAGAAATGTTATAAGGAATATATATGTGGTCTTAGTGGATTGAACCATGTTCAAAGAATATGGACATGCTAGTGAGTTAATTTTGGGTAGTTATCCACTCAATGTAGAAATCCCTTAGTTTATAGTACAATTAGGTCCCTTTATGTAACTTTAGGTGACCATAAAGTATTTCACAGTTATGTATTTAGTTCAACCACATCCACAACTATCCAACAATTTGTCCTTAAATCTCTCAAGTGATCCAACTATATAATATAATATTTGCACAGTTCATATGTTATATAATATAACATTATCCAATTTGTGATCAGATAAGAGTGCACCACTTAGTAAAGCATGATTTCTTATGTGCCAAGATTAAAGGCATAACAAGTTGTTGTGCACCACTTACTAAAGATTTCTTATGTTATTAGTGGGTGTGTGAGGTTATGAAGAATAAACTCTTTGTTTTGGGGATTCTAATACATTGCATTATATGTGGTCTTTGTGGATCCAGCCATAGGGAATTTTTAAGGAATCTTAAAGAAATGTTCTAATACATTTTTTTAGTGGATCCAACCATAGGGAACTTTTAATGAATCCCCTTGCTTTTTTTTTTTTTTGAATTGATTTCCCTTGGGGAACCCAAATTTTTATTTCAATGACTTCTATGTGTGGGTTTTATTGATTATTATGAAAAGATTGTGGTTTTATCTTCTGTCCATTATCCCTTTAGTCATAAGTCTGTGCATGAGCAGTCGACGAGGAGCCAAATCGATAGTCGTCACTTCGGTGTTTAAAGACCTATAGATTCAAATGCCCTGTTTTTTTGTGCATGGATGATGAGTGAAGGATAAGAATTTTTCCTGATGTCTATCCCTTACTTATCTTTGAGTTGATTGATTCATGGTTGAATGTTTAGTCTTTGTGTCTTCTTATGAATGAGTACATTTGCGGCTTGATTGATTAAAATTTTGATTTCTCTCTGCATTTTTAATTGCTTGAACTTGGGTACATCTTGGAATTTTTATTAATAAAATTTGCATTGTGGATATATATTGAGGAGAGATGTCGACATGGGATTCTCCAAACATTCCTCACAAACGATCTAGGTTATTCCAAGTAGGAAGAACAATAACTACTTCTTCGACTGAGACTCTGAGTGACCAACAACAATTTCATCAAAGGAGATTTTCAAACGAGTCTGTGAATAGATCAACTGCAGAACCTGCTCAAGCAAGTGCTATGGATGCAACCTTCTTAGATAGGTTGCACATTGATACTTCTACACCTGAAAATGTAGGGAATACCTCTAGACAAGAGAATATTTCTGGTATTTATTTATTTATTTTTTTTTATATTTTTTGTATTTAAATTTATGTGAGGTTAAATCTTGAAATTATTTTCAAATGTATGTGTAGACAATGAGTTTAGAGTAAGAGATGACAATGAAAGAGAGAGTGGTTTTCACGAAGATTCAAATGTCGGTACAGAGAGTGAAGGTGGATTTAGGAGGCCACATTATCAAGAAATAGAAGATTACACGCCTACGTCCACCTATCCTTCGGACATTGATGACGAACTTCCCTGGGAAGGGATTACTGAAGTAATGACACTTGTGCGATGCTCAGGTGTTAAAAGGAGGTTGGAAAATGATTTGGTGGTCTTGGAACTCCCTCAGGAAAGTAAACAAAGCTTGCAAATTGTTTTTCATTCATTGAAAAACTTTATGGACGCATATCAAAAGATGGGGCCAACCACTGATAGTTTTGTCGATCTAATGAGACGACGAAAGTCGGAGGTTATGGGCGCTAATAAATAGGAGGAAGTAAAAAATAGAGTTTCAAAAGAAGACGCAATTTCGATGTTCAATTTCAAAAAGGACCCAAAGCGGAAGATGTTGAAGGTGCAATATTTTAAGCACCCTCACATTGCAGGATATCTGTATAACAGATTTTTGGTGGCATATGGGAAATTATCGTGGAACGATGAGGTTCCACACTATTTTGCAAGACACTTTTTTGCAGAATTTTTCTTACACATGCATCCTGATTATACTAGTCTACCTTCCAAATATTATGGGACTGGTAAATGATGTACATATGATCGCAAAGGGGCATATCGAAGTGAGACATTGCCGAGGCCTCCACAACCTTTAGTACCTCGCCCAACAGAGGAATTTGCTTCACTTTCAAATTTGTAAGCTACATCAGAGGTTGGAAAAGAGGCTAGGAATGTAATCAGGGAAAATTTGGAAGTGATTTTTTATGGTGTTGATGATGGCATGAACCGTCAACGAGTGGAAGCCAATTCTCGGGCCACATTTGTTTATAAAACAGATGCGGAGTTAAATACAATGTCATCAGAAGATGTTTTGGAGTATGAAAAAATTTGTTAGGATGGTTTGAAGAAGGTCATTCATAATGATGACCCGAACCGCAGATTGGTATGTATTCTAGTTAGAAATTTTTTGACGTATTTTATGATAGTTTAATTATAATTATAGATTTAGATATCATTGTATCTATAGAAATAATCGAGTTGTTATTGCTATTAATTGCAGTTTTGATATATGTTAAATGAATCTCCAGTAGGTAGGGGACTTGATCCGACAAGTTTAAATTTGGATGAGTTGAATCGGGTATGTGTTTTCTAATAGTTGTTCAATCTCCACTATTTTGAATAAGAGATCAACAACATTTATAATTTTGTATAATTGTGAACACATTGAATCCTAGATTTAGTTTTTAGTTGTGTTGTTCACAGATCCCTATTCCATCTCCTACTACTTGGGTAGACTTGTCTCAATTCTCATTGGGAGAGTTTGAAGATGGTGAGAGTTCACAGGTATTATTTGATGTCTTAAAATCATTTAAATTTAATGTGTTATAATCATTTAAATTTAATTTTTCAAATTTTCAAATTTGAAATGTGTTATATAGGCTAATGTGGAGAAGAGAGTACCTGAGAGTGTACTTGGGATAGAGGAGGAAGCACCCATATTTGGGAAAGATGTGTTCATTCAGTATGATTCATAAATGTATTTTTTTACTTTTATCAAATTTGTGTTTTCTCAAATTTTTAGTTTAGCCTTTATTATTCAACGCTTTGATCAATTATGTTGAAATATATAGAACCCCTTGATAAGTTTATCGTTGTCTTAAATGGTGTACATTCAAATTTATTTAAGATCAAATCATGATGAAGATCTAATTTTGAACTTGAACATTTGAATATTTGAGAACAAACTCTATCCCACATCAGAAGAGAGAAAGTTTCTAAATTTTCTTCGATTGCATTCCTTGTTTTCTTGTCCAAGAATGACATAGTATGGACATTTGTGTTTTCTACATACAACAAAGTGAATTCCTTCTTGCCAAGGTATTGTCAAACTCTTAACTAAATTGGTTACTAATCACAAAAACTAACATTCAATTAGATTTACAAATAAGCTCACACATATTGTATATTTGAGCTAGCTCACACATAATTTCAAAGAAAATTTCATTATATTTAATATGAATACATCTCATTTAAATGATTTTTGAAGAATGATTTAATATACATGTGCAGATTTGTGTTTTTTTCATGTACATGCAGGATTATATGAGAACATTTATTCCACCGCAGAAAGAGGAGATAAGTATTTTCCAGAAAAATGGTTTTTAAAATGGAGATTTGTAAAAAAAATTAGATAATAAGTAGGTTTTTGGAAGAATGACTTAATATGGAGATTTATGAGTCCTTTAGTTTGAAAGGGCATTGTGGAATTTGATTATATGATCACTGCAAAAGAAGAGAAAAGTATTTAACTACTAAGGAGATTAGTATTTTATTGTTGTGTAAAAATGATCAAATAACATCACCTGGGATGAGAATTTCTGAAGGATTTGGGACCTTATCCACAAGGATAATTTCACCTGAAGGATTTTGGACTTTATCCACAAGGACATAAGTATTTCATGATAAGTATTTCATTGGAAGAATGAATTAATATAGATATTTGTGAATTTTCTTCATACACAGTTCTATATTTATTTCCAGATTATCATCTAACTCTAATTCACAATTTGTTTTACCAAGAACATAATAACATCACCTGGGATGAGAATTTCACCTGGAGGATTTGGGACCTTATCCACAAGGAGAATTTCACCTGAAGGATTTGGGACTTTATCCACAAGGAGAAAAGTATTTCATTGAAATAATATCTTAATATGGAGATTTGTGAACTTTCTTCATACACAATTATATATTTATTTTTAGATTATTATCTAACTGTAACTCATAATTTTTTTTTACCAAGAACAATTTTTTTTCTTTAAATTTTTTTAAGATTTTAGATAAGATTTATAAATTGTTTAAATCATGTACTCTTAATTGGAGAGTAACTATCTTAAATCTGTTTAACTGTGGTTGGGTATGTTATTATTTCTTATTGTTTTATTTAATATTTAGTTACAATATATATGTTAATATGTGTTATTTGTTTTTTTATTATTGTTTTTTATTGTTACAGCTGTCTAAATTATATTTGGTGGAAAATGAGTTTACAATATATTTTATGGGAAAGAGTATGTTGGAGGATAAGACTTAACTCTTTTGGTATGTATGTCAATTTTGTTTTAATCACTAATTATTATGTATTATTTTGCATGTTTGAATTGTAAATTTTTAATTTTTGAATTCTGTTTTTTTTGCAGGTATGAAGTGATCTATATTAAAGCGATGACTTAGTCCAGAATTTTGGAGTTAAATGTCTTAGTTTTTATTAACATCCTAAAATGGATGTAGAGCTTATTACAGTGTAACTATTCAGACTTTATATATATATATATATATATATATATATATATATATATATATATATATATATATATATAATTTTGGAATTCAAAATAACAATTTTGTTGTCTCATATTTGATTTCTGAAAGTTGATGGAAAAAAAGTGGCAAAGTTAACTAGTAATGAACTAATGTTTTGTATATTTTTCTTTTTACAATGCATTAAATTAAGCATCAAACTCTTAAATAATTTTTTGCTATGTATTAATTTAAATGTTTCATTTTATGTTCATTGTGGATTGTCAAAAATATGATTATATTGACATATCATCAAATAATTTTGGCAGAATAATTTTAACAGATTAATTTTATATTAAAAGTATGTATTAATTTAAATGTTTTATTTTATGTTCACTATGGATGGTCAAATATATGATTCTATTTACATATCATCAAATAATTTTAGCAAAATAATTTTAGCAGATTAATTTTATATTATTTTTTTTTTTTAATGACCTTGTTGGTTACATAGATGCACTTACCCAATAAAAAAACTAAAGGAAAAACTAAAAAAAATATAGACATATGAGATCTGCTAAATAAATTGGTTATATAGATGCACTTAACTAATAAAAAAAACTAAAGGAAATATAGGCATATGAGATCATAGATTCACTTAACTAATAAAAAAAACTAAAGGAGAAACTAAATGAAAGATAGGCATATGAGATCTGTTAAATAAATTGGTTACATAGATGTACTTAACTAATAAAAAAAACTCCCTGGATGGGGTGACACGGGGCCATTTAGAGACAGCTGGAGTCGCACTCGGCCTGGGCTTAAATGTCGAGGGCCACCACCCACAAGCCAACATTAACGATGGGGGACGACCTCTGCAGCAGACATAGGCTGGAAGTACTCCTCCCTCGCGCGTTCATTGACAATCACAACGCACTCGGGATGGGAGAGGTTAAATGCGGGCATATGGCCTCGGCTCCTGGCTATGTGAATTTCTTTATGTCTAGACAGAGCAGAGCTGCACCTGCCTCGGCTCTAATTCTCGCTGGTTTGCTCTGGTGCAGCCCAGCTCCTTTTGCACTCAGACTCTCAGCACTCTCGGTGTATCTTTCTCTGCATGATACGAGACAGGTTAGGCTTGCTCGCGCCCTGCAATTAAACTCAATTTTTTCTTGGCTCACCTGTCTTTTACTGTATTCGCTCTGCTCTCTCACCATGGCTCGGAAAAGGGGAAGACCTCGCCGTGGCGCGGCCTGGAATGCTCGCAAGGCATAGAGGCGTTGGAGAGAGCAATTGGAGCGCGCCTTGTCTATGGCGACCTCCATCATCAGGAAAAAAGAAAGGGCAGAGAAGAGGGTGCTCCTCGCCACCATAGCTGAACCAGGAGCCGGTTGTAGCCGTGACGCTAAGACCAATACCCCGGGAGACGGGCAGGATGCTGGGTCGGAGGAGGAGTTTCCACCCTGCGTAGTGATGGAAGAATCGTTCATGGAGGATTTGATGTTGGTGGAAAGGAACCACGCCACTAAGGCGACTCTTAAGGAGACACGCACTCCCCTTCCGACATAGGTCGACTACATCCCCGGCTGCATTGTGGAAGAAATTCCATGGCTCGGTGATGACATTGTCAGCAGCTATGACTTTCAGGCAAAGGAAGCAGGAACGACGGGTGTAAAGGTGGCCGTGGAGCAGAGAGAGCTCGACGTTGGGTCGGGAGTGGCAACGGACTCGGTGGATGTGGGTGGCAGCTTGCATGGGTCTCTCCTCCGGGAAGAGCACCTGTCTCTTGTGTTTGACCTCCGTGGCCACTTGTCTGACCTGGAGCTTCGGGCCTGCACCATGGGACAGAGCATGAGCATGCTCCTCGATGCCCTCTCCAATGCACCAGCTAAGCGGAAATGCCCCCTCTGCGTGCAAGCTTTTGCCATCCCGGCTGGGTTCACGTGGCAGAAGGACGAGGACGACAGGTCACCAGGAACCTAGGTTTTTATGCTCTTGGTTCCTAGTCTACTTTGTTACTGTTTTATGTATATTTGGACTGTAGTCACCTATCCTGGTTTCCTTCGGGCAGGACAGATGCTACACTGTTTAAGTTTTATCATGCTACACTGTTTAAGTTTTATCATGCTACTCTGTTTTACCTATGCTACTATGTTTTACCTATGCTGGTTTCCGGTTATCGGCAGCATTTTTGGTAACTCCAGGCATACTTTTTTGTACATTCTGAAACAACTTTTGCCTCTATAATATAGTAGGTACCACCCTTTTTTATTAAAAAAAAAAAACTAATAAAAAAAACTAAAGGAAAGATAAACATATGAGATCTGTTAAATAAATTGGTTACATTGATGCACTTAACTAATTAAAAAAACTAAAGGAAAGATAGGCATATAAGATCATAGATTTGCACTAAACTAATAAAAAAACAAAATGAAAGATAGGCATATGCGATCTGTTAAATAAATTGGTTACATAGATGCACTTAACTAATAAAAAAAGAAAAACTAGAGGAAAGATAGGCATATGAGATCATAGATCTACACTTAACTAATAAAAAAATAAAGGAAAAACTAAATGAAAGATAGGCATATGAGATCTATTAAATAAATTGGTTACATAGATGCACTTAACTAATAAAAAAAACTAAAGGAAATATATGCATATGAGATTTGTTAAATAAATTGGTTACAATAAAAAAAACTAAAGGAAAGATATGCATATGAAATCTGTTAAACAAATTGGTTACATCTAGATGCACTTAATTAATTAAAAAAACTAAAGGAGAAACTAAAGGAAAGATAGGAATATGAAATGTTAAATAAATTAGTTACATAAATGCACTTAACTAATAAAAAAAACTAAAGGAAAGATAGACATATAAGATCTGTTAAATAAATGAAAAGAAAAAATTAAAGTGAAATAATACAAGAATGTGAACTACTATTTATCTATTTAAGAATATGAAAAGTCAATAATACAAGAATGTGTTATTGTTTATATATTTAAGAATATGCAAACTCAATATATAAACAAGAAAAAACTAAACTGCCAAACATACAAGATTGTAACATTGCATATCTATTTAAGAATATATGATAGAGACAACATGTTAAACCATGCAAAAATTATTTGAGAATATATGGTAGTAGAAAACACTTTAAACATGCAAAGCCTATGCTGGTATGAACTGTACTAAAAAGAAGAAATTTTCATGATCTACCAATTTCCTTTTAGAAAACTTGTGTTTGATTTTAGAAGAAGGTAACCAATGTGGAATTTAAAAGATGAGGTATGCATTCAAGCATTGTGTTTTAGACATGTCAATGAACAACACATACCCCTTGTACAACTCAAATAACATGTATGAAAGATAATTACATTAGAAAAACGATTCGTAGGCTATGGTTTAGTACTATTCACACAAACCCACATTTTTGTAAGGGTCTTCACTTGACTTTAGGCAAGGTTTTATTAATTTCCTTAACTTTGTTAGAAAATAAATATATTAATTACAATTTAATTCTAATGATTAACACTTCTAAATAAGTTTACATGAAAATCAACTTAATTATTAAAATGAAGATTCTAAATAATTTCAAATTTTAAATGTAAATAAACTTAATAATTAGAATGAAGATATTGGTATATATATGACATTATTAGTAAAGTGTTATTATAACAAGTGGAAGAGATGTTTAAATTGTTTTTAGTTGTTAGAATATTAATTTAAAAAATGAAAAAAAAATAAAAAATTATCACTTAAAGAAGTCAATGCTCTCAAATCTAGGATAGAAGATATGTTCAACTCTTCTTTGATTGCTACAATAGTAATAAAAATAAAATTCTCAAGATAGAAGATATCCAAATTAATTATAGGTAATGTTTATACAATAAAATTTTGAGATAGAAGAGATGTTCAACTCGTTTTTAGTTTGTGTGATAATGATAAAATGAAATGCTCAAAATGATGTGACAATAAAATAAAACCTTAAAATGGAAGAGATGATCGACTCTTCTTTAATTTTATCATGTAGTCATTAAAAAAATGCTAAAGCTAGAAGATATATTCACCTCAAAGTTCATATACCCTTAATAAAATAAAATCTCAAAAATGAAAGAGATGTTTTTAACTTTTCTTTAATTTTGAGAACAATAATTAAAAAATATATTCAAAATAAAAGAGATGTTCAATTCAAATTTAATTTATATAATGCTCGTAAAATAAATAAAAATCGGAATGAGTTAAAATTTGAAACAAGATATTATTACAATAGAAAATATAAAATATGTTTAACTTTTTTTAAAATTAATGCAATATTATTAAAATAAAATGGAAAAAAATACTATTGAAAAAAGTAAGTGTTCAATGGAAATGGTGTTTAACAATTTTTTAGTTTAAAATAAAATGCTCACAATACAAGAGGTACACAACTCAATTTTGATTGTTGCAATGCTCATAAAATAATATTGATTGGTGTAATGGTTGAAAAACATAGATAAAATATAGTTGAACCATATTTTATCTGTGTTTTTTAAGAATGATCCGAAGTCTTTTATACATATACCCATTTTATAAATATCTTATTTGGAAATATGGTTGAAAATAGTCAAAACAAGTCATCAAATTCTGGAATGTACTTTCAATGAAAAATAAAAAATTATGGAATGTACATGTGCCACTTGTTTAAAAACATTGTAATGATATTCCATCTTCAATTATTCGTTCATGATCGACTTTGGACATTTTCCATTTTCTAACCTTTTTTTTTATTGAACTTCTATTAACTTTATGCGCATTTCACATACTAAATGACTATATTGACAACTTGTGACATCTGACTGGTAGTCTTGAAAGTGAACATGAGTATCGGTTTGATGGGTTTCTTGGAAAAAATATCCTTTCAACACAATGGATCCTCTTTCATATATAAAACCGTTATCATCAAAATCTTATAATAGCCTCATCTTTTGTTCTGTGCATTGCATCAAATAATATTTCACATTTTCAGTGTTGTCTACAGGTGCAACCATGGAAAAAACATCTTCTACAAATAATTGGATATATTGGACAACAAATAATTCATGTTAGATTATTACACAAGTACATCTACAAGTTATTTGAAAAAATTTAAACATAAAAATTACCTTCTCTAACAAGATCAAAAACTCTATCACCATCAACTAACCCTATAGTTTTATTTGATTCCATCTCCTCTAAGCTTGCAAGTGGCATTTTCCCTTTTACATTAAGTTCGGTATGTCTCCAAGCTTTAACATATCCTACATTTTTGTTTTCACAAATATTTATGGATTTTGTCTCCTCTATGCAAACTGAACAAAAATAAGACTCATTTCTTCTATCAAATGCAAACACATTTTGAAAACGTTTTGTTTTAACTGAAAATATTTTTCGTGTCCCAGGTATTGTACTGGCATCATATGATATTGATTTATTTACATCTTGGATTCTAACATACCAAAAAAACCTACACAAGACAAGAACTTGTTAACTTGAAATCTCTAAGGAAAATGATTGAAGTTTGAATATAAGTTTGAACACGTTCAAAAAAAATATCCTATGTACATGGGTAACATTTATATATAGACACACCCGCGCACATCCCTTGACGAATTATATTCATGGCTTAGCGCCATTTTGCACCATTCAACAACTTGTTTAGCAGATTCAAATCGATAGGCATGAGGGTTCAACTGATACCTTCGAAGTGCTCATTTTATACATGCCCTTGCACCGTCGTGCTCTCCTTTTCCATGACCAGTCTAAAAAAAAATCCAACAATGTGTAATGTTTAATTTTTTATGAAGACGACATAACCAATAGAATGATCGTGAAGATTTGAACTGACCCACACACCCATCTGACCATATCCAATGTCGATCGAATCTGATTTCACATTCTTTCAATGAATTATAAAATTTATCAAAACAATGTTGTACATAATGTGTGTCGTGTGCTCAATCATCACTTATATAAAAGTGATATTCTTTAATAACATGTCGATTGTCGTTGGTTCTTTCTATGTTATCAAGACTCTGTTGAGCATGTCTATATAGAATGTGGACAAATATCGTGACTTGATCAGAATGATAATATTCGCTCTATATTTCTTTTTGTGTAGTGAATGTGTAATTCTCTGCAAAATCAACTACAGACAAAATTTTTACTAGTGGAAACACTTCACGAGATTGTTTGAATTGTAGATCTTGCCATCGAGCTCTATGTGAATGCTTGGTGTATTTATAGATTTCTTCCTCAAACTTCTTCAAAAAATCTATCACACAAATTTTATCTACCTTCAAATCAATTCTTTTGGAAATAACATTTGAAAAATGTGGAGCCGTGTTGTTGATATATTCATATCTCTTCCAATTGACTCTTATATTATAAAATGATTGATCATTCATATCAATATAATACTTTGAATGAAACAAACTTAGATTTCCACAATGATCACATTTCTTTCCACCAACACATTTTTTTTTGTAAAATAAATCATCATCTTCTCTTTCACATAGAATTTCAAATGTAAAAACACAGAATGTGGAAGGAGGAGGTGAACTTGGCCATAAAGTTTTACCAAAATCCAAAAAAATGTCATAATACAACTCAAATTTCACATGATAACGACAACAACAAGTGTCACGAACAATGATGGGTCTAACAAACCATGGTTTTTGTTGCACAAATGTATTGATGGAAAATTTAACTTCTTTGTGCTCTTCTTTGAACTTATTGAACAACTCTATTTGTGTCATTGGCAATATATGTTTTGGATGCTCTTCATATTGTTTTCATGCTATTCTTCGTCGCAACACATCCCTTGTATGTGGTGAAACACAATATTCTTCCAACCAACAATTATGGGCCAATTATTTAACATTTTCTACAAATCTATCTTTGTAGGGTTGTCTAGAAATCACTGTCCAACAAGCCAATTCATCATTTACATCTATTTGCAATCGAAATTTTCTATGTTTGTGCAATGTTTTTCTTGGCGTTCCCATCGTTTTTTCCATGTGTCATGTCAAACGATCTTTTATATTGCTAGATGAAACAACTGTTGTTTTTATTTCTCTACATGCAACAAAAACTTCTTCTTTTTGAGATTTTCCAAAATATTTTAATACACTAATTATATTGTTAAAGACATTCTATTTCACCTTTGTATCCTTTGTCGAATTTTGAATACCCAATAATGATGTAGCTTCTTTTAACTTTCTTGAATTCATTAGACAAAGTAAAAGTTGAACGTGTACTATTATTGATTCATCTTTCAAAAAATATTATACATATTCTTAGTTCGATATCTTATATAATGCTTAACTTTTTTCTTCCCAAATTTGTCAGTATCAACATTTTCTAATATTTCATCATCAATGTTGATAGATTCTTTTGCATATTTCAATTTAAAGTTTATATAAAAAAACATAACCTGAACACAAATTCTCTAAACTATATATATACTTGAGTGTTCATCTTGTATTATATAAATTTATGTACATACCTATAGGTGATTCGTCTTCTACTTCAATTTCGGTTTCAACGTCTTCTACTTCAATTTCGGTTTCAACACCTTCTGCTTCAATTACGGTTTCAACATCTTCTTCGACGTTATGAGACAAATCTATTTATGCTTTTTGAAAAATATCAAATTGTAATTACAATCAATTATATTATTTACAATATTTTAAATTTGAATTCTATACTTTGAATTATGTACTTTCTTAATACAATCCCAATGTGTGTCGTGTGCTCAATCATCATATGTGCATGCACAGCTGGTTAAACTTCTTCTTGTTGAAAATTTCTATTGACATTATCATCGTTTCTTTCTTCAATATTTGCACGTTCTCGTTTCTTTCTCTAATAAAACTCTTTCATTTGTTCTTTTTGGCGAGTATCATCTCGAGTGCGATCAAATTTTCTCTTGCGCAAACTTTTGTTTCCCATGACTTTTATAATTATCTGTAAAAGATATGTTCAACAAAGACTTCACTTTGAAAAAATGCTCAACATTTATCTTTCAACATATAAATTGATATTCCAATAAAAACTTGAACAAACATCAATTACCTTATTCAACAAAAACAAAAAATATGATTCAAAACTTTTTTTAGGTGCTCTAGAAAACCATCATGTATTGATATCGATCCTCTGATTAAGCCTATGGAACTGAGGGAAGAAACAAAGAAAGAAAATAATAAAGCTGCAATTAATAATATAAATGCTTTGAAATCCCTATCCCCAAGCTCATATATGTCTGTCCATCCGATAAATTGTGTTAAATGTGTTCGGCCGAAAGCCTATTTATACAATTTGGCGTGAAATGAAATGATACGATATGTCTTTTCATTTTTTTCGACCGACGGAATTCGTTCAACAGGCTTTCGGCCGAAAACCTTGGAAACCATTCAATTTTGACGGTTTCCGTTAGAATTTAGTCTTTCGTTCGAAATAATATTTTTTCGGCCGAAAACATGAAATTGGGACTGAAAACAAAAACCAGAGAATTTCCCCAAGATTGCCTGAACTTCGGAGGTTGTGGGCTCCTGCAAATATTGAGAATTTGGTTTCGAAAATGACACCAACATTTCCAAAATTGAATCTACTTTCAATTCCTATAATTTGTTTTCATTTTCTTTATTTTTATCTAATTTTATTTAATTTTTTAAAAAAATCACTGCATAATATTTTCAGCGGACATTATGATTCGGTGAAATGAAATATCGGTATCTCTAAAAATATACAGTGAAAAATTTAGAAAAAAATATATTCATAATCCTTAAACCATTCTTTTCAAAAGGTTATATTTAAATTTTATTTTTAAGTAAAAATTAAGATAGATACAAGGTGTAGAAAAACATGGGAAACTAGGAGGAGCGAGCGGTCATAGAAAGCTAGGGTTTAGACAGTAGCGGCCATAGCAGATTACAACATGAGCACCAGATTGGAGGGGGGGGGGGGG